>QWZN01000162.1:0-72927 GCA_003693225.1 Venturia aucupariae | reverse complement strand
CCTTTCTAGGGCCCTATTTTCTAGGGCCTAGGCCCCTATTTTCTAGGGTCTAGACTATTAGATCTAGATAGTCTATAGTATAACGTGTACAGAGAAACTATTTTCTAGTAGACTAGCTAGGAGTACTATAGAACTAGTAGTTCTAGTAGTTTTACTCTAGACTAGATAGAAATGGTATAATATACTTTTCCCGACGTAGTTCTCTTATTAGACTTAGTTAATAGTTTCTACTAAGATCTTTAGTCTTCCTTATTATTGTCTTAAGGGTTCTAAGGTTTTATAGCTTAGAAGAGGATTTTAGACCTTTCTTTATATTATATCTCTAGCGCTATACTTTCTTTAGTACTAGTTTTCTTCTATAAGGCTATACTTCTAATTACTATACCTTTACGAGGACTATAGTATTAGATAAGCTAGACTCCTTAACTATAAATCGAATAAGAGAATAAGAGGCAAAGATCCCTATAGTTAGTTACTAATTTATATAGAGGCTAATAGTATATATATTACTAGACTAGGGTCTAAGGTAAGAAAGCTATATATATATAATATACTAAGACGCTAAGTATCTTAGGTAATAACGTAAGATATAGAAAAGTTAGGAATATATTCTAACAAGTAATATCCCTAAGCTCCAAACTTAAAAGCCCTACGAGCCTTAATTTTCCAATTGGTTGGGAGGAGAGACTGTCAGTGCGGATAGAGGAATTCCCCCACCGTGAAGATGTATGTGGGGGTGGGTGGGGTGAAGTTTGAAGTGGCTGTGCAGTACACAGCCTGCAGGCGATCTTATCGATAGACTCCACTGCTCACCGGCTGCCTAGTCACAAGAATGCTGCTAACCGCATCGGGATACCGCATCTTCTGCTTACCGGCGAGAATGAAGACGGACATCGCCAATCTCCCGACTTGTCAAAGAGTCAAGCTTTTCCTCCTCGCAGACCTCAGGCTTCTGCTTCCTCCATCCTCGAAGTTGACCGAGAGATCACCACCACCCACCGACACCACCACCACCTCAAACCTCACACCTCAAACCTCACACTTCAAACCTCACACCTCAAACCTCAGCCTCTACGAAAAGAGTCCACTCCAACAAGGCACTAACCGGGACACCGGAAGTCGCTCAGAAGTTCGTCCCCTAACCGCAATCATTTCCCATTATCTCTTCCTCGCTTCATTTCACGACGCCATGTCTCAATACGGATACACCATTCGCCGCATCACCTCGCCTGGCGAGCCCATCGATCTGTGTGCGCCTCTCGAGTTCTTCCCACCAAAGGGTTCCGATGAGCTCCACGAGGCCTTGAAGCTTGCTTTTCCGTTCGAGCCCACCCTCCAGGCTCGTATGCGCCAAGCCGTAATCAACTTTCACCTCTGTGAAGCCCAAGCCGATATCGTCCAATCCGACTTCGTCCAGGAAGAATACCTCCCGTCTCCTGAGTCTTCTTTCGTCGACAACGCAACATCCCCATCTATGGCTTTTCCATTGCGTCAAAGAAGATCAACGTCACGTCATTCATCTGATCCACCAGCACAGGAGGAGCTTATGGATGTTTGGTGCTTGCCGAGCCAGCCTCCCGCCAAGATCCATACCAGACGAAACATGACCGCCGAGGAAAAAAGAGCTTACAAGGCAAAACGTCTTGCTGGCGCCTGTGCCGACTGCAAGCGTCGACGAAGAAAGTGTCATCACGATCCCAGCGACCCTACTGGCGCCATCTTCAAGAATGTCGTTAAGACACGCAAGCGCTCGTCTGTCGCAAAGCGTCCAGCTACCGAATCATGCGCTACTCCCTCTTCTTCTTTCGCTGTCACCCCAGCCATGGCGGTCCAGGACTCCCTCACTTTCGCTCCTCAGGACAGTTTATTTTCCTTTGAGAGTGACTTAAACAGTCCCATGGCCAATGATATGTCATTCACGTTGGGATTCGAGAATGGCTTTGGCAACAATGTTGAATTCGATCTCAGAAACGATTTTGATCTCTTTCCAGACAATACAGGTTTTTCATCTGCAGGAATGGACGCCACAAGCTGGCTTGCAGGAAGCAGTCCTGACTCTCCCCTACTTGACAATCAACTTGAGACTTTTTCACGGGGCCCCAACGGTTGGCCAATGGACCCACTGCAGGCCGACAACGCTGCCGGCGTCCCACTGACCCCGCAGTCTCTTAGTCCGCAGTCTCTGATGATGTCGAGGAGTCAATCCGAGCACTCATCCTCGAGCAGCTCGCTGTGCTCGATATTTGGCGGCAACAACGTAATAGGCCCCAATCATCCAGTGTTCAATCAGGAGGCGGGCAACTTCTTAATGCACAGTCCGCAGTCGATATTGGCCTCACCAAATGCTGGCTCGAGATCAAGTCAACGCACTTCCGCTGGCCCAGCGATACTAAGACAGCTGTTTGTTCCGACATGGTCGCCGCAGGATTTGCTACATACACCAACAACCAGCTTCCAATCTAGAACATCAAGAGGCTCCACTCTATCTTCAGAACGCTGGCCATCGGCCTCGTGGGTCGGGACGGGCTTACTAAACCACGATTCCACGGATCACGTCTCAGCCTCGGCCAACATTCTGGAATGCAGCGATCAACGTCCAGTAATTGCTACAAGCTCAAGCAATGGCCCAAGTAGCTCTTCGTCATCGAGCCGCACGACGGCGGCTAGCAGTCATCAGCCCAGCTCAGCGTCCTCTGACCAGGATGAGCGCGCCCATCGGAAATCCATCGACTCAGGCCGCATTCTTTCAACTCATCTAGGCGCCGCAGACGGCAACGCTTCCAGGAGACTAACCACCAGAATGATTTCGAGAGCAACTGCTTCGGCACCTGAGCACCAGTCGCGTGCTCAATTCGTCCGGTCCTCGGATTCGGCCAGGGAAGGCGTCGAGGATGCTGGCTGGCATGCATCAACTATCAATCTTTCGAAGGGAATATTCACGAGGATGAATGCAAGACCTGCTCATCCTGAACACCTGATATCGGGTGTTCAATTTGTCCAATCTCCAGATTTGACCGGCCAAGCTGGCCGTGTCGAAAATGCTGATCGCGCAGTATCGGCCCCTGACGAGTTAAGGCGAAGATCCACAAGAATTGCTCTTGAAGCCATTCTCTCCGAACACGAGCTACAATTTGGTCTTCGATTTGGCGGCACATCTGTTTGCAGCCAGTTGATCGATAACAATAATTCCGAAAGCATTGCATGGGGAATAGTTGCTTCACGACAAAAGGCCGCAAAGACCACATCTTCTGGTCACAGCTCCTCAGCGAATGTGCAAAACGTCTTACCTTCTGATCTGATCAACCAGACTGGCTATCTCGAGACCTCAGATCGTCCCTTTGGCATGTCGAAGCTTTGCAGGCTCAAGCATTCATCAGCAGCTGCTGATGAAGTTTGTTGTGCTTTGCAATCTTCTTTCGATCTGCCGTCACTTGACGGTCTGGCATCAAATTCGATCATCTCTGGTGCTAATATCTTCCAATGGATTACACTTGCACTCTTTACTGCCATCCATCTGTTTGGCATTTCCTCATCCCTTTTTTCTGACCTTGCCAAGAACGCCAAGACCAAACAGTTTCTTGAGCATGTCATTGACAGCGATGGTTCGAAAGAGAGGAAAGACATCTCGACCAGAGCAACGTCACACGATATCGGCGCATGGCAAAAGAAGTCACAACCTCATAATCGATATTCTCATCGAGCTTTGGGACAACAGTCAAGTCCATGGCAACTCTTCTCGGGTTCCATGCGGCAAACTATCAGTTGGCTTAGGGAGAAAGCGGGAAAGATGCAATTCAAGGCTCGCAGAATTTGCTAGGAGGTCTACCTTGAATGGTATGGCTAAATTAGAGTGATGGTAACGGGTGTGTGGTCGTATCTTCACGATAAGGATTATCATTTACTCGGTAGACTAGAATCGGGTATTTGTAGCACGGTGGGATCGCCGGCAGAAAAGCAATTTTATCTTGCGCCGGTTTGCGTTCAAAGTGGTCTTTTCATTGCTCCTCTTTTTAACTTCAATTTTCATATGTTTCCTCCACCATGCTATGCACATTTCGATGGTGTAGAGGCTTGCTAATGAAGCGTCTCAACAAGAGGTCGCGGTTGTGCATGAAAGATTATGAGCTACAGATCAGGGAAGATAATAAATCACGTCAAAAAATCAAAGCATTGCGTCTGCCCAATGAACAATGTGACCAATTAATTTCAGATGCCGATTCAGCTATTGACTTGGAGTGATTTTGGTAGCCAGACGCTGTTTGAATCCAGATCGATGTTGTGTGATTCCCGACCATTTGATTAGCGAGGATCGACTGAGAATTACCGATATCGACTTGGGTTTGAGAAGCTGGAGCGTGGAAGTACTAGGTCGTCGCGAGAACCTCCAACGTCCATGGGTATGCTTCCTCTGCATTTACACGCATGCATTCTGCTTCCACAAACCTCGACGAAGGTTGGGGGCCCAACTTTTCTTCCTGTGCATAGAATGAAGGGTCTCACTTCCATATTTCAAGAAGATGACAGCTGGCCAATGCAAATAATTCCTTCCCACTGTTCTCTGGATCGATCCTTGACCGCACTTCCAACTAGAATCGAAAGACCTCTCCTCGTTTTGTATCAAAGTTGCGAATCAATTCGTAGCTTGTCTTTCCGTTTCACTCCAAACCATTTCCAGAACTCAAAACAAAAAACAAGAAACGTCTCCAATCTAGATCAAATCCGATAGCTCCACGAGTGGCAGATTAAAGTTAACAAGACAATATCCTGCATCTACCAACTAAGAAAACATTTTGTCCAAAAATTCAGCAAAGAGCGGTTCATGTGCAATCCGGATGGGATGAAAGCTGAAAGCCGTCAGAAAATTCTCCCAGATTGGGAGACGAGAATTCTCCAATTCTCTGCTCGACAGTCGAGGTGATAGATCATAATAGTGTCTCTCAACCTAGGGTCAAGGTTGATTATTTTCTGCAAGAACATGATTGCTAGATTTCCAGAATTTCACCGACATTGATCACGAAGTCGTACTATGCATTGCAAGTGCGATACTTATAGCATGATGGGCGCGACAAGCCTACAAGAACCGGAATTATGTTCATCAGGTGTATTGGCAATGCAAACGATAGACAGGCTCAAATCCCTCTCCTTTTCGCTCAGCACTGTCCTAATAATAGCTTTTCAATCATCTTGGTGCGAAGAACCTTCTACATGCCGCTTCCTGTTTCGTTCATGAACCATCCATCTGAAAATTGTGGGTATCACCGCAATGCAGGCCATGCTATGCTGTATATATCATTTCTACACAACCAACCCCCGAAAATGTAGATGCCAAAAAGTCGATCCCATAATCATCAAGTGAACCTGCTTCTCTTGCCTCCACCTCCAGCATGATCTTTCCCATTGAATCCTCCCAAGTCAAAAAAGTCGGCCGTAGGCTGCCGCCGCTTCATGCCTGCTCCGGGTCCGAGGGAACTATTATTGCTGGAAGATCGGGTGTTGCTCGTGATATTAGTTGAGGATCTGTTGTTGCGATTGCTGTGGCGAGAGTTGTGTCGTGGTCTGTGAATATTGACGTGAAGCATCGATCCAGCTGGAGGACTGTTGCCCTCTGAACTTGAATTGTCCATCTCGATGTCGTGGACTGAGGGATATTGGTGGGATGATTGGAAGGTGAACTCTGCTTGCGGCGGGATCATGAGCGTATGTGCTTGTTCCCGTGGTGCTTCATTCACGGCTGGTGCAGCGGATGGAGTAAACTGTGAGCGAGGGTTTGGTGGCGATAAGGTCGTTGTTGATACATGTGAGTGTTGCGTAGGCGTCTGCATTTGATCTCTGCTAGCTTTTCGTTGTATGGCTGGCGAAGAACTTCTCGCTCGATTCTCTGCCTCGGCCTCCTCATCACTCTCGCTTGTCGATGTCGTGGCAGCGGCCGTCGTACCATTGAAGCGTTCCGTGGCCCATTGTCTCACATTCCAGCCTTCGCCATCCTGAAGGCCTAGATTTTTGCTGTCCAAAAAATTCAAGAGCTCTTCCAGGGCATCTTGATACCCCTCACTATACCTCGACTGATGTTCGGCGGCCGCGGTTTTGTACAAGGTGGTGACATTCAGGGCAGCGTCTTTGAACAGCTGGAGTAATAGCTCAGGCGGCTGCGAGGATGGTTGACGGCGAGGCGACGACGTGGAAGGCAGTGATGTGTTCAAAGAACGAAGGTTATCCATGATCCTGATGGCTCTGATAGTGACTGAGGAGTCTTGATGGCAAAAGTTAGATAAATGAGGCTGTCTTGCGGAGGAGGGAACAGCGCACTTGATGTATCTTATCTCTTTTGATGTGTTGGCTGGTTTGGTAGGGCCTCGGTGGATTCTTGATGTATGGCGGATGTTGTAATTGGTGATTTGGGGTGTTTCTTCAGGTCAGGTCCATTTCCACTGCGGGACTGCTGTGCGGAGGAAGGCCGAAGCCAAAGAGAATTGCAAGGGTGCTACCTACTGCTGTCGAAACCCGACTACTACCTAGTACATATCATACCTCGAAAACCTCCATTTCTGTCAATTACAGCCATCATGTGCCTTGATTTGTACGACGCTATATATACACATCCGACATACGCCGTTGCTGTGGCTCGTTGATTCCGTGTAGAAACTCGCTGCATAGTGGCGAATTTCAATCATACTCATAGACTTTTAGCCACGGTACTAGTAACTTTGTAGGGATGAAGTAGCAACCACATGTCTGACCTGCGGGCATTCATGTGGGTCGTTCATTCGACAAACTCAGTCGATACGTTGATCGGGTTCGGTTTACTGAGGGATCACCATCGATCATAGGTACTCTACAATACAAATTCATTCATACCAATCTTGTCTTGAGGATCTCTATTTCAGCATACAACGTCTGCTCACCGAACGGAATGGTCCTTTTGAGATACAGGTATCTGAGTAGGACGAAGCTGGGACTTGCGCGTAGTGTAGACGATGACCGATTGAACTGCTAAGCCAGTCGAGCAGTCATCTCTTTGCCTTCTAACCACCTTCCCAGATTCTCGGAATTCTCTCTGTACCACGACTCAATTATTTCTGTCTCGCCATAGCCCATATGGGGACTAAGCAGAACTTCAGAGCGGCCGCTCTGGCCCCATTCTTTGCTCCTCCACTTGCTCTCTTTGTGCAGAGGTTCGGAGTCAAAGACATCAAGCCCAACGCCAGCAAGAGTGCCACGCTCGCAAGCTTGGAGAAGTGCCGGTTCGTCCACGACTGGGCCCCTCGATGTGTTAATAAGTAAAGCACTTGGCTTCATTAAACTCAGTTCCATGGCACCCACCAGGCCTCTGCTTCGCTCACTAAGTACGTAATGCACACTGAGTACATCCGCTTCCTTGAATAGCTCTTCTTTTGTCACAACTTTGTAATCACCAACCTCAAGACCAACAGATTTAGCCTGCTCATCAGCTTTCTCTTGTGTCAGGTTGCTGCTCCAGCAGATGACCCTCATTCCCCATGCCAATATACCAATTCTGCCGCAAGATGTACCGAGTCTACCCAAGCCACACAAAGCGAGTGTCTTGCCTGCGATTGCAGTGGCCAGAGTAGGCCCTTGCCATCCACCCTCTTTGACCACAAGATCGTCTCTTGCAATGTGTCTCGAGAGCCCTAAAACCATTGCCCAGCAATGTGTGGTTGTACTATCAGGTACGATATGTTTTCCTTTGGGAAGGTCATGTCGTGGATCGGTGCCCGCCACGGCGATGCCCAGCTCTTTGCATGCTTCCAAGTCGATAGCAGCGTTGCGTTTTCCCGTTGTCAGGAGAAGCTTTAGGTTGGGAAGCCCTTCGAGGAGCGCTTTTGGAAATGGGGTCCTTTCTCTCATAGAACTTATGACTGCAAAAGGCTTGAGACGCTCGCTAGCTTTGGCAAGGTCCTCATTGTTTCGCGTGTTGAGGGTATCGGGAAAGTATGTGAGCTTGACGCGGTCTGGAGAGACCTCTGCGAAGAACTTGGAGGAGAGAAATTGATAATCGTCGAGGACTGCTACGTTGATGGTTGAGGAAGCCATTCTGCGAGTGCTAGCTGCCTTCGGCGGTCAATGACGGGCTTATGCCAGTGATGTGAATATGCAGGTGGTACAATAGCGATGTCGCTCGGAGCGGACGACGTTTGATAGACGTAGCTGGATAATTGTTAAGCTGCTTGGTATCTACACTCAAGGCCTTCGATTCTCTCGCGAAGCACATCGAACAGTCGGACCTCTACGGGCATTGGTAATTGGTAGGTATCTATTGTTCTCACTGGATATATCAACATGGACCTGAAGAGCTTGGCCCGAAGAGGAAACGTCCGACTCTACTCCCAGTAGAATACTGGCCTACCCAACACTTACACTCTCTTCCCATCCTCGACGCTCTTACAAACAATTTGTGGGCGCAAAGAAACCCGCCTCTGTGGCGAGGTTTGGAGAGAATGTGCTGGGGAACACTCTGGTCCCAAATCGGGAGATATACTGGAGTCGATCAGGACATACATACCAATATCCAGGCTAGGGTGAACCTGCGAGGCATGAGCATTACGTAAACCGCCATTTCAATCTTGCGTGTTGCTCTAAAACTGGTATAGCGGTTATTGACCAGCATCACTAAAACTATATCTACCCGTTCGGAGAAAGGCCAATACGTATGGCAGCTGATGGGCGATAGAGTTTCGATTGATTGGTATGAAGATTGGGCCTGTTCGAGACTAGATAGATTCGAATCGTCTGGAGCATGTAGGGTTTCCCAAACAGTCGGACTAGCAGCACATCCGGCCCTTATTGATACAATGCATTCTTCGCCGATCTTCTAGACTCGAGTTTGTTCTTATAATATTGTCTGAGCAAGTGCTGTCGCGACATTGGATCTAGGTCTCGGACAGCGGCCCCGCCAATAATTTACCAGTCGTTCTCCAGAAAGAACTTGCAACAAAATATGGCTATAAGAGCACTAGTTCTTATCACCCGCGTCGAGAACTGCCACCACCAATCCATGATGAACGTTCTGCCTAGGTGTGAAGAATGAATATAATCAGCCTCTATCTCCGCTAGATCTGTCGGAGATATCGCTTCACATTCTGGCGCCAGGCTGGTCTTCGCGATAGAAGAGGAACTTCTACATCCTACACGAGGAAAGATCTGAGAAGCAGTGCTGCAGAGTCGGGCCCGGCTGACACCCATATTGGGAGCAAAAACAAAATGCCAATGGAGAAGGGATAGGTAAAGGGGTGGTCAGCGATGAACAAGGGCGGGTGGAAATGTCAGTTATATCATGGCGGGCGATTGAATACACCATTAATAAATATTACGGCCAGGTCAATCGAGGATTCTCTTAACTTGTTCCTGGGGATAACATGTTGTAAGAAAGTGGTTCAAGGGAATAAGCTCGCAGCTGTGACCGATATTATCCTACACTTTGGCAAAGAATTGCGGTAGCATAACCAAATCTGTCTTGTAGGGTCTTCGTGCGATCAAGGCTGTGCCTTCAGCATCGGTGGCCGTATATTCGCATGCTGCCTTCTACTCTGTTCTTGGAAACCCCAGCCCAATGAAAGCATACTTTGAGTGAGCATGTGTGATGCGTTTAGACGCGTCGGCTAATAACGCTAGTGCATTTGTTTCAGACTTGAAAGAAAATTGGGTCAGAAAGCTGCGCCCGAGTATCATCGAACGATCAATTGCACCAGAAGTGTAACATCCTGACATGGAGATAATAGCGCTTCTTGTTCTCTTCAGTAATAGGTTCCATGCGTAGGATAAGGGCTGCAGCGATCGGGTCGTTGCAGCTGGTGTAACTTCGATAAAGTTGTCGTCCTCGACCTTTGCCGTACCGGGTGAAGGGTACAGGTCGGATCCAGTTCATCCAGAAGCAAAATGCGTGCGTGAGCGTGCCGGTGGGTTCCGATGTTTTAACCCTTTGTCTGTTGGTCAACGAGCCTCCAACCAGCTTCTCCCTTTCTCAACGTAACCTCCCAACCACTTTTTCTCTCCTCGGCCTCTTTATTACTTCGCAACACGCTCCCTTCGCCCATACACTGCAGATAAGCAAGAGGCGAGCTCTTCCAAATCGGCGCACCTCTTCTCTCAGTGGCCCAGATAGTGCTGAAGATGAAGATAGTGATGAGGCAATAGAGGATGCCCGGAAAGATGAGCCAAAGGAGGTTGGTTTCGAAGTAGGTTTGGGTTTGCCAGGCGGTGCCGTTTACTTGGGCATTTGACCAAGTTGCCGTTCTCATGCTGGAGGCACGACGTTAGCTGGAAAGTCATGAATGCTGAGGAGTGTGACCTGAGACCGAGAATACAACAAAGTTCGCATCCCTAGTTCTCCACTCTCTCATCCAGCTCTTTGAAATTTATATTGCCTCACTACGCATGGATATCAATAAAAATTAGAGCAACATTATGAATGGAGCTTGCTAGAGCATTAGCGCATATCTCGATTTGAGAGATTCTATATGAAGAGTATCTTCCATTCCTGCTGGACTGGCTGGGGTGTTGAACTTGTGAAAGAAATGTGCGACTTACGCGTTTGTTATACTGATTGCTACGTTGTTGAACCTCGTCTCGAAGCCCTTCAGATGCAACGGCTTTGAGCCGTTGCAAGAAGATGGCGAAGAGCCAAGGATATCATTGGCGAGCGTGATCATCCAGTCCGCAGGATCATAGCTGTCATCACCATACTCTATCAAGACAGCGGTTCCATTGAAGACTTCACCTATTTGCCGACCATACTGGCTCCAATACTGTCCCCAGAAACAATAATCTTCCCCTTCATACTCTGTACAGGTCTGGACGAGATCGTCTCCTTTGATGTTGACTGGCGGTTTGGTCGTCCAACTCAAATTGTGAGTTTCTTTGAGGACGGTGGTATTCATGCCGTTATTGGTGTACTTGGCTTGAAGCGTTTGGAGACAGATGTTCATGGTGCCCTTCAGAGCTCGCCACTCTTTCGGATCGGATCTCACTGGCGTAACGATCTTATTCTCGGGCTTCTTGTTTTCGCATGCGGGGTAATACAAAATATATGTTTCTGCAAGCGCAGCGATGCCACTGTGGGGCACTTTGGTTGTCGCCGAGCTGTTTCGAGTGGAGCCATCTAGAAGACCCGGGAAGTGCAAAGTATCGGCCCAGAAAGTGAAATGTACTCCAGTGTCGCCTTCAGGAGGAGGTCTATTGATGTCTTTCAGCTCCTGGACAGTAAAGACAGCAGGAATATCCTCGTCCTGATGATGAATAACAATCGACGACGATACATCTTCTACCGAGGTGCAGACTGCCAAAGTAGTGAATTCTTCCCAGGAACATTGATCTGTGGGACAGTGACCAGTGACATTCGAATGGCTCTGGTAGTTCTGAGCGGCCGCAGATTTGATCGCTGCCCGCATGTACAAATCTACTATGATCACGGGTAGTAATCAGTAATCTGTGTCCAACAGGATGATGGCCAATCTTACTCCTATCGTTACCCCCACCGAAGTTGTCCCATACCACAGCCGCAGTGTCTGGATTAGAGTACTGTAATGCACGAGGAAGATGAGCAATTGTGTCCGCTGGTAGCTGACGTTGTGCCACCCTGACGGCCTGTTGCGTGGAAGTCATGAATGCCGCCATTAAGACCGTGACAACAGCCCCGAGAAGCACGATGGGATTGCTTCAAAGTAAGCGAATATCTGTGGCAGCGTTATCGTCAGACTTACTGATAATAACCATGCCACAACGACTTCCACAATAGCACCAGACTTCCCGAGAATCCGCGGGAGGCTTCATCGAAACGTCTGAGATCAGCAGCTATGTGGCTGCGTTGAAACCAAATCCACTTCCACTGCCCAATACATGGCGAGATGGATCCCATTAGAGTGGCAAACGCAATCTGGGAAAACGCGACTACAACCGAGGATATGGGAAACTTGGACAATGGCCAATGGTTGACCGGTTTGTTTCCGAATCGGAATAGTAGAGAGAAAATAGCCACACACGCTATCGTCCCAAAAATCCAGTTGGAAAGTTCCCAACTCCATTCCGTCGCGAGTGTCCCTGGCGATAACGGCTGTCGACGGTCACGACGAGCATGAACAACGTCTTCATCTGACTCGACGTCTGGATTTCTTTCAGAGATTGATGGGGCGCAGTCGTCCGACATCTGCGACAAAGATTGTGCAGAGCTTGCACAAAGTCGTGTACGGCTGTTGTACATGCTCGAAAGAAACTATGAACAATTGGTAGATCAAGAGGAGGGATGAGGGACGAGGTACTACAAGAAGAGGCCGTGGTCCATGAAATAGCAGTGCCGGAGGTAGTGAACATACAGCCCGAAGGAACTCGTTGTGATCATGTTTGTTCTCGAGGGAGGCTATCGTCTCGTCGGGTGCCATGGAAGTAATTTGTCATTCAGGCGAGTGACCATTGTCGTCGTTGCTGTACAGCTGTGCAAACGCTGTCCTGTGATTTCATCCTTAGCCCATGGCGGCGAGTAGATTTGCTTGATTACCGGTCTGGTGTAGTTATTTGGAAGCTTGAATGTAGGCAATGGAACGGATAGCCGCAGCTGAATGCTGTCTTTGTTACACCAAAGACGAATCATTTTGGGTTATTTCGGAAGAGGTTGAGGGATCCGCAGGACATCGCCAATCGCCCTTACTTTGTCTTGCGCGGTGGACCTTCATGAGGCGGCTTCAGTTGTTGCATGTGCTGTGCCATGAGACCACATCCTCTTGAAACTGGTGATGTCTTTGACCTCCTATACGAAATGCCCGAATGGCGAATTTGGGGTTTCAGCGGCCATCTCAGGCATGTACCTTGACACAAGATTGGAGGACACACTGGATAGGTACCAAGTAGGTGCAGATGGTCTTGCGGGAGTGCCCTTGGGAGACTGTCTGCGGCGCATAACATCCTCCCGTCCTCAAGAACTCCATGATGAGAAACCCACCCGACATCATATACAAAGCACACAAACAATGTCTACTACCTTATCGACTCCAGACTGGCCGTCTCTGTTCTCGTCTGCAGAAAATACTCTCCAAAATTTCCCTCCTACCTACGCCGACCCCAAAGCCTTCTCTGCACTGCAGATAGCCGCCTACATAGACCACACCCTCTTGAAACTTGACGCGACACCAATCCAAATAAAGACACTGTGCGAAGAAGCAAAGATATACTCGTTCGGCGTATGAGCCACCCCTCTCAGCGCTACACTCACGGTGCTGATGCAAGATTCAAGGCCGTGTGCGTCCGCCTCAATTTCGTCGCCCAAGCTGTTCAGGAACTCCAGGCTTACCCCTCAATAGGCACAGCTTGCGTAGTAGGATTTCACGAAGGATCACAGACCACCACTGCAAAGCTCTCTGAAGCAACTCGGGCAATTACCGAAGGAGCGTCCGAACTGGACATCGTACTCAACCGTACCCACCTGCAAGCCAGCCAATACACTGAGATTTACTCCGAGTTGCAGCGACTACGCGCGCTTTCTTCAACAGTAACCCTAAAGCTCATCCTCGAAACATCTCAGCTCTCACGACCGGAGATCATAAGAGCCGCCGTCCTCGCCCATGCCGCAAACTTTGACTACATAAAGACCTCGACAGGTTTCGCAGGTCGAGGCGCAAGCTCAGATGACATTGTATTGATGAGGGCATGTTGCATATATCTATCCAGTACCGGAGGGAACATGATGAAGGTCAAGGCTTCAGGTGGGATCCGAGGCTACGAAGATGCAAAGAAAATGATTGAACTCGGCGCTGAGAGGATAGGAGCTAGTAGCGGCGTCACGATCATCCGAGAAGCTCTGGATTTGGAGAAGAATGGTAGAATCTTGACTGGAAAGTAGGGGAGCTGAAGCCTACTGATAAAGAGGAGCGAGACCATAGACAACTTACGGCTCCAGGCATGGATGGGCACGACCTGTCTACCAGGACAACGTCGTTTCTCGATACCATTTTCAGGTTCAATTTCATCTCTTCCAATGAAGCCGCTTCATGTCAGGTGATAAAGACCGAAAGTTTCGGTGTGTACACGGGCTGTAATGGGCCTGTCGAATCAATCAATCTCCTTTGTTGCGTGACTTTTCCTAACCATCATCGATGTGAATAAATTGCTGGCGATCTCATTCTTCACCATGGCCAGGAAGATTGGCGATATCAATCAGAAATCGAAAGAACGTCTTATCAGTGCGACATGCGGTGGCCAGATGGAGCAGCTGCAGTGCCATGGGTGAAGAAAACCGTCGTGGCCTCGATCAAAACTACAGCTCTGGTAGAGTCTGTCCAAGTCTGTCCATGAAGTAAAATAAACACTCAACCTTTGATGGTGTTGTACAATCTATGTCTTTCTGGTAACTATGTATTGATACCCGATCAACGCCTTGTCCATTGGTCCACCTACCCTAGCCGCCCAAGTCTGTTGAAGGTATCTACTTCATGCTCACAATACCGCATACCTTATCCACTCGCAGCGACTTCCAAACCTCTCATCCAAAATGTCTACCCAGAAGTTTCTGTCCTAATAACCATTGTACCTCCACTCCTCCAGAAATACCATCTCCGCCAGCGTTCCATACAATGATTCATCTCAATCCGTTGCAAAGAAGATGTCTTCGTCATCGTAGCTCGCGCATCTTTGTCTGACCTGCGTCTCCACGCGACGACGACGAATTGTGCCTCGCTGTAACTCGACGTGGGGGCTCAAGGCTGACATGGCAAGCTCCGCTTCCTCTTCCTCGGGAGCTTTCTCTGTGTCAGTGGCCGAATCTAACTTGTCCGGAAGCCTTTCCAGCCACTCTGAGACACTGCATTGGCGCAGTTGCAGTGGAAGAGGTTGCGGCTTTGGATAGTAGAACTCTGAGTCGCCAGTCCAAGATGCCGAGGAGCCCTCGGACTCGGATGACGCCTCTGACATGGCGGAATTGCTCTGCAGTGGCTCTCCTGGCCGCCCGAGACTTGCGTAGTACCTCTCAGGCTTAAGAGTCTCAGCAGAGTATGGTACATGGCGACGGATCGGACGTAGTGGGTGAAGGCGGGGTGGTGGAGTCCTGAGGCCGTGGTTCTCAGCCTCTCTGGAGAGTCGTCGACCTCGCTGGGATGAGCCGATGGCGCCATCGTGCGTCCAGTTCAGTATAGACAGGACAAGTTCGCTGCTCTCCTTGTCATTGTGTATCAGAGTATCCTTCTCGCGAGGCGGGCCGACCTTTAGTGGCAGAGCTGAACATTTGACCTCGTCGGACTCGGCACCTGCAGTTGATGGTCGAGTAGATTGATGGCGACGTGGTGAAGCGCTGACATTGCTCATGCTGTCGAGTTGTGCCCGGGCCCTCGAGTATATCTCAGCCATTCGCGTTCCGTGTCCCTTTCTCGCTGGACTGGACAGCAATGGGCTTTCCAACGCTCTTCGCTTACCGATGTTTGCGGAGATGCAGTGCGATTCTCGTGGAGCTGGGCTCCGCAGTGGATTTGCGTTGCGATTGACATCTCGGACTGCTAGCCCATGCTGGACAGCTTCAAAATCAGACATGGAGCTCGTGGTGACAACTGGTCTGTATTGAAAGATATCAGTGACCGAAGGTACTTAGCATTGTGACACAGCCAGCTTACGTGACGCTCTTTGGGGGTTGATGGGTGAAGATGAAAACCGCGATGTTGCGATGATCAAAAAGATGTATGAGTGAGTTTGATGTTGGATACAGAAGCTCGAGGAGGAGTCTCGATATCTTTTGACGATGACTCGGAGTTGCTTCAGCTCATGGACCCTCTGATAGCTGGAGTCCGGCTCGTATTGGAGGCAGGAGTCGCTGAGCACCGTCGCAGTTGAGGTGGGAGCACCTCTGCAGGTGCAGGCGCTGAGAGAGGCGGCTTCTGTTTGGACGGGAGGCATACCTACGTGGAAAGAATATTGTATCTTCCACATCATGATGGCGGTTATCAACAGCGATGCAAAACCATCAGGTTGGAGGTGTGAACAAAGCGCCCCCTAGATTAGATGGTGTTGTATCATTTCGACAACCTCAACGAGGCTGATGGCGTGACGCTAGGAGAGTTATGGATGGTAGTACCTAGTAGCTACATGTAGTTGGCAGGTTCGGAGTATATTACCCGAGATGATGGTGATGTACTCGGTATAATACTAGTATACACAGTAAGTACTAGGTACTACCACCAAGTAGTATGATGATCTCGAGTGATTGTACTTCCGGGTACCTGGTTGTAATAACAATAAGAATAAATAATGATACCCTGTAATAATGCCCTGTAATAATAGAGCGTTGGTGCGCATTGGGTTCGCGTTCGCACTCTACCTGGTCTATTCTACCACAGTACTGGCTTTGACGAGGACTCGGACCGGGAAATGATGCAGTGCCGGCATGGCACTGGGCATGGCACTGGGCAGTAGGGGGTACTCACTGGCCAGACTGGAGACGTTGAGCCTGACACCATCACGTCCCACCAACCACTCGCCAATCAACACCACCGGACCCTGTTTCATTCCCTCACCACAACAAATTTCCAACGACAAGGGACCCGTCCCTTCATTTGCCCGTTTCCATACCGCCGCCTTGTCATACACCACCACCACCACCACCACCCAACGTCCTTCTTCTCAGCACACAACTCACTCGTTTGGTTGATCCGTCACGTCTCTCGTTAAATAACTTTGATCCCATCTGGCCGGCCCAGCTGCTTCAGCCGGCTTGACCTGTCTGGCCTAGTGCTGTGCTACGCTGCGCTGTGTTCGAAACCTGCTTTTTCCAGCAGCTCCTTGCTTCTCTAACTTCGTACGTCTCTCCTTCCATGCCCGTCTTCTTCTTTGATCCTAGGACCGATAAAACTCGGCCAGTCTCACGGCAGCAATGATCCTTTTCCATCTTCCATTCCTGTCGAGACTTCCAACATCACGTTTTCTGCCGTCAGTGCCTTCCACTGCTCTCACCTTCCATCTTAGCACTCAACCATTCTATGCATTTCTAACCAACGTTCCGCGCAGCACTAGCCGCCTCTGTTAGGCTTATCGGCTCAAGGGCCCTTTCACAACCAAAGACATATTCGTGGCTGGTTTCACTGTTTCTTTCTGATCCCAACCGGGACCTTTGCTTTCACACGATATTCTCCTCGTCCGACTCTTGTTTCTCATGGACAGTCAGTTACGATTGTGTCATGAATAGCTGATCGTCCTACCACTGCTCTGTAACCAGTCTGGCCACCCGTCCTTGCCACTTTGGATAACACTGCGAAGGAATATCGAGTATCGTTGCCAGCTTTCCAATGCTCATGTGCGATTAAGCCGCTCACCAACTCACTTGGAACCCACGACAACATCTGGCACTCCCGAACGCGCCATAGGTCTTCAATTGGTCGATGAATTACGGTCATCGGGGACCTGGTGGTGCACCAGGGAGCTATGATGGCGCTGAGCAACGTAGGGGAGGGTCTGTTCGGGCAGCAAGAGAAAGACAACGCGCAGGTCAATTGCAGCCAGATGCAGATCCCCAGAATTTCCTACCACAGACCCAATACGTACAACCCAACGCGCCGTTTAGGCCGCAACAAGCTCCCCAGTGGATGGTGTCCGAGTACGACACCCAAAACGATCAGCAAATGTATGCTGAACCACAGTGGCCGTTGCCGGCGCCTGTCACTCTAGATTCTAGAAGAATACCTCCACAAAGGCCTGCACGAGGACCAGACATGCCATCCATACCTCCAAATTTATACGCCAACTCCCAGGTTGCCCAGGGAGGAGGCAGCAAAGGTATGTCGTAACGAAACTTCATTACTGCTGTTGAAGTAATGACTGTTGGACACCATGGTATAGGCTGTGCCAACTGGGTACAGAAAAACGGCCTGAAGTTCAGGCAAATTCATAACATCAACAGCACGAGACGATCACCATTCGCACGCTTTCAAAGGGAATCGCTGACCTACGTTAATAGTTCTGTCCCCCCCGGCATCTCAGTGGCAGGACGACGGATATTTGACGCCTACTTACAACTCCTCGCCTGCCCTCGAGCAACCTCTTACAAAGTCCTCACTAGCTTCCGATTCCTCCTCCACTGGATTGATACCAGAATTTCCCGTACCAGAGGTTCAAGTGCCACCGACCCCTCGTCGGCCGCAGCAAATAGGTCCCCCTCCCTCGGCGAGGCGCGGACCTTCCTCGTACTACTCCCAATTTTCTTACGTCTCGCCAATATACGAAGAGGCAGAGCGCGCATCGGTCAGATCCTTTGCATCGAGCAATGTCATGCCTTCAGCAGTTCCCGATTTCTACCTAGAAGACGGCGAGGGTGAAACTCCCTCAGACGAGGAGGACGAGGCAACGAGAGGGCTCCACAACGGGGCACCATCAACGGACCACAACGATCGAAGTAGCCTTGTAAGGCAGGCAAGTCTCGGGAAACGGACAAAACCAAAGCTGACAAGGATTAAAAATGCGGATAGTTCTCGCGAAGAGAGTTCTCCTGTAAACCGATCATACATGCCATCCTTCCAGTCGCCGCAACAAGTTGTTACTCCTAAACCTTCGCGATCTCGATTACGCGACTCAAGTGTCTTGTTTGATGATTCATCGCCCTCGTCAGAAGAACAATCCATGAGATTCAATAATTCTCCTGTCAATCCCAGGGACTCTCGTGTAGACCAGATTTTCGGAGGACTGGAGAAAGGTGGAGCACTGGATCCAAGAATGGCCAAGGAAGTTCGTAAGAGCACCAGAGGGACACTAGCGGATCGTGTAGGATCAAGAAGACCCCCCAGATTAGACGTCGAGGCAGTGCGCGAGGCTGAGGCAAGAGGATCTATCACTAGTTTACCAGATCTCATTCGACGAGCAACAAAGTTAGCGTCAAACCTGGACCGAGGAAAAACTGCTAGCCGACTGGGCTGGGACTGGATCAACACCGGGGAGGATGAGAAAGATCGACGATCTGGTCTTTCGGGAATGCTTTCGGCTTTTCCTCCCCCTGGAGTGCACACACCAACAAGTCCAAGAACGAATTGGCCCTCCAAGAATGGCTCCCACCAAAGCCTGAATCCGCACCGACGATACCATGAGTCTCAGCGTGCACCCGAGAAATCTGGACGACGATGCTGTGGTATGCCTCTTTGGGGCTTCCTTGTCACCATGTTTATCCTCCTTCTCTTGGTTGCAGCTGCCGTCGTTCTACCCGTCGTCCTTATTGTCTTGCCAAGCCGAAGGGCACCCAGTCCTGGTGTCGATTCTGGCGCCGTTGCAAATGCTCACTGTGCAGCCACGAAGCCTTGTTCGAATGGTGGCAGTAGTGCCATCCAACAGGATGGATCATGTGTCTGCCTCTGTACAAACGGATTTACCGGAGCCCAGTGTACGACGGCAGGTGATGGGGGTTGCAGTATCATTACCGTCGGTGGGGGCAAGAAAGCTTCCGTTGGCAGTCAATTGCCTAGTCTGTTCGTCTCCGCCAGCCAAAGCTACAGCATTCCGCTCAGCCAGACTCGCCTCTTGACCCTCTTCTCGACATTGAATATGACTTGCGGAAGTGAGAACGCTCTTGTCACTCTTTCTGGGTCATCCTCCAAACGATCCGTCACAGACATGGATGTCGACACTCTGATTCCACTTGCCATTCCCAAGGAACGAAGAACGCCCGCTACAACAACGGATGGAGTGGTCGTGGCAACGTCGCGCGCCGAGGCAACATCAACCAGCTCTACCGCACCTGACGTTATTACGCCCGGCGCCTCTGCCCCAGGCACTAATGCAACGTCCAAAGAGTTCGCCAAAATCGGCATATTATTTGTCCTGCAAGAGAGCCAATCGCTTGACCTTGCTGTACGGGCTCAGTCTGCGGTCTCCGCTTACATGACCACTGCCACCAGCACCGGCAGTACTATGAATATCGCACGCAACGTAACTTTGGGGAACCGCTATTTTATGGACCTTTGGTACTGGACTGTCACGTTGGCGAATGGAACAGTGTATGGTAATGGATACAACGGAACAGCCACGACCCTGTCCTTGTTGACAACATAATGTCACCAAATCTACGCTCCCAAGTTTCTGAAGTATTCTATTCCAGGGAACATCCTGTTGCCTAAGCAAGTAGATCACATCAACTCTTCTTGACGCGATCGTCGTCGCAAAAGTCGAATGTCACGTTTTGCCTCCCCGCTTCTTGGACAAGCACTCGAGATTGTTTATTTCGCTATTTTATTTTGGGGGCTTTGCAGGCCGAAAGGGACTTATCCAGAAGATCGAGGGTGTTTTCACGAGGGATACCTACAAGGCATGATTTTGTGTACATTTACTTCAACTTCGATTCCCCCCAACGACCATGTCGTTTATTGTATTGTATACTACTTATTATCCTGCGTTTGAGGCGGGCCAGGATGTGTCAGACTTCTTTTCTGCCTTGAGGCTGGCTGACTGAATATTGGGAGATTCCGGGGTTTAAATCGAACATGCGAAAAGCGTGCTTCAATCAAACCTACCTCAACCTGATTTGCTCTCAACTTCACCATTGACTATAATGAGTATACACTCCTTCAGTCCTCTCGAGGTCCTCGTGATGCAATGCGTTTGCCGTCACCACAGGTACGCCCACGACACGAAGCAGACGCGCCATTGACACCAAACTCGATTCCGGACAACCAAGGAACGACATGAACAACGGAAACACAACAAGGATATGATTAGAACATAACAAGGATATTGTTATTCTTTCACATCGGTACCGTGTACTTTGCCAATGCTGTTTGTCGATGAGGAGTTGACCACCCCTTGCGTCCACGATGCAGACGAAGGACGGATTTAGCATCCTCGAACGTTGCACAGCATTGAATCGACCCGCCTGGTTTCCTCAAAGAAGCTTATTGGAGTGGAGGTCCAGCCCCAGAGCAAAGGGAAAAAAATGAAAAGCAGATGATCAAAATAGCTCTGCAATTCTCCTCGACGGCCATCTTTTCTGCGCGAGCATGAACTTGGCCATCATCTCGCCATTGTCGCATCCATTGCATCCCTTGACGCCGCCGTCAGGGCGAGTCTTTACGTCTTGTTCGCGTCCGGATGAAAGTCTTTCGACGACACTGCAGTGCCAATAACACGTTCGATCGTCCATGATGCAAAGATTGTCAATGACTTGAATGCCCCGAGGATTAGTCGCACAGCTGTCTTGGTGAGAAATGTGTCAGTCATTTCCAAACATGGTTGCTCACGCCTGTGCGGGTACCGTATCGATGGGAAGTGCGCCGGCATTCTAAGCTCCTATCCCTTAATGTGATGGGGGAGCTCGTTGGTTCGATGGGTAACACAGGGGCCGGCAGGTAATAAAAAGTTGCTCCCTTGCTTGGAGGAGGGGGAAGATCTAAGAAAGGCACAGACGGGTGCCTCCTCGCATCTTGTAGCTAGCCTGGCCTGGCTTCAGCCTTTGAATATCAAGATGTGCTATCCTCTCTACCTTGCCGTTGCTCTCTTTCAATTGTACTTCCTTTCCTCACTTCCTCGGCGTCAAGAAGTTCACTTTTACACTCCTTCTCCTCTCTCCTTCCATCTCGACCTCGAACTCGACCTCGACCTCGCACTATGGTTGTGTTCTTGTTGCTCCTTTGAAAATCCCTCGCGCCCTCCCTCCGACCAGGTTGCAGTAGCTCGCCTGCTTTGAATATCCCATCAGCATCTGCAGTGCTTTCCTCACGAGCTTCTGGCCCGCATCCTCCTTCGAGAAGCTACAGGACGTGGTGAAATCACCTCGCAATGACACCCACTCCACTGGCAATTCCCTTGGACGAGCTCAGGAAAAGGGGACTGATCGCCCTAGGAGTCACGGGCATCCTCTCGACAATAGCCTCATTCAGTCTCCTCATATTCCTTGTCCCAAGATATGTCTCCTCCAAGGCAAAAGCCCAAACCGAGAATTGGAAATCGGCATCGTTGCTCCTCATCATCAACCTCCTCATTGCCGACTTGCTACAAGCTCTTGCGTGGGGATTGATGAGTTTCTACTGGCTCAATATGAATACCCTCACAGCTCTCTCTCGAGCGTGTCTACTCCAGGGGTTCCTCATCAACTGGGCTGATCTGGCGTCGGCGTTTTTCGTGCTCTCCATCGCACTTGGGACGTGGTGGACGCTGTGGATGGAGCGATGCATCAACTACAACAAGATGCAATTCATGATCTGCGTAATCTGGCTCTTTCCCCTCTTCATCTCACTCCTCGGACCTCTGACCATGAGCGAGTACTTCACCCCGGTCAAATCTGGGGCTTGGGTGATTATGACCTCGCCTACCGCAGATGTTCAAGCTTGCTAACGTTCGCCTTTGGGTAACAGTGCTGGGTCAATGAAAAATATAAACGGGAACGCCTGGTCTACCACTACATGTGGCTTTTCATAGTCGAGGGCGCCCTGATAATCATCTATGGCTGCATCTTCGTCCACCTCCGCCGTCTGCGCGCCCAAGTGGCCCACTACAACCACGGCAACAACAACAACAACGGCGCCATCTCCCCCCGAAAGATCACGCGTCTCGCCGCATTCATGCTCATGTACCCGACGGCCTTCATCGTCGGCACGTTCCCGCTCAGCGCAGGCCGAATGGTGACTTTCACGCATCCCGAGCTGTTGGCGAGGGAGTATTGGATTGGCGCTGCTGTTTGCATATGTTCATGTGGGTTGACGGACAGTATACTGTATGCCTCGACTCGGAGAACGGCGTTCCGAGGGGAGAAAAACCTCGGGAATACGGTGGACGAGGCAGGACCAGGCATGACGACCGTGGACGAACGCTTCCGTCCTGAATCCATTTCGTCGTCGCGGCTGTCAACTTCAACAAACAGCCTGAGTTCGCCAGTGGAGCAGACAAGAGGTGCACGTGCAGAGCCTGACTCGCCCTACTCCATGCCCAACGACACCATGGGCTCTCTAAACACAAACACACCACTGACGCGCGAGGGACGCCAGTCGAGAGCCGCGAACTTCTCGAGTCCAAGTCCAAGCGTGTATTCGAGGACTCCCGGCCACTATTCCGATTCGGGCTTGGTGAGTCTGAGGCCAAAACCGCAATTGAGTCTTTTGACGGATATCTACGACGACAAAGAGGGCTATGGCTATCCCTCTGAGCGGAGTAGAAATGCAAGTGTTGCATTTTGATGAGAGGAGGAAGGGGATGAGATGACTAGATGGGCGGCACGAAGGGACTGTGGTGTAGGAGTGATGACGGGAGGTTCCAATATTACCATTCATACTCGTCGGGAGCATTGAGCCAGACAGCTGTGCGATGACATCCGATTAATTTTGGATGCTCGAATCCCCGGTTATGTTGAGGTCTTTGTGGCGGTGAAAGGCCATGATGGAGGCAAAGAGAGATGGTGAAAGGCCATGATGGAGGCAAAGAGAGATGGTGAAAGGCCATGATGGAGGCAAGGAGATGGTGAAAGGCCATGATGGAGGCAAAGAGATGGTGAAAGGCCATGGTGAAGCTGAAGAGATGGTGAAAGGCGATGATGAAGCAAAAGAGAGGGAGGTGAATACCTATGCTTGTAGTATCAAACTGTAAGTAACGTGCGGTTCCGATGCTTGAATATATAGATCCCAAGACAACATCCTCTGCTTACTTCAATTACCTTCCATACCTATATAGCCCATACCAACCGTGGCCATCCATCTCACCTCACCCACCATTACCCGATTGCAGCAGCCAACACTGGACAAGACGCATATAAAAAGCTGCATCCAATACAAACCCCATCGTAAACCCTACGATCGCGCAATGTCCTTCTCCAACAACGCCTCACAACGGCCCAAGCCAACCCCGTTGCGTCACCCGAGTAGTGGTTCCGACACCCTCAAGCCGCTCACGGATTCACTCCAGATCGGCCTCATTCCTGTGGCGCTTTTGGGCTGCTTATCAGCCATATCATCAATCGCACTGCTGTGTATACTCACATGGCGCATCTGGTCATGGAATCGCAGGGCCTACAGCATGAACCAGTTCGTATTCCTGATCTACAACCTGGTCCTGTCCGATATCCAACAAGCCTTTGGTTTCACACTGAGCGCACACTGGCTCATCAGCAACTCGATCCATGTCAGCACGGCAACTTGCTGGGCACAGGGCTGTAAGTACCAACTAGTACCTCTTCCACTCCTGCCACCATCCATCCCGCACGCATGGCTTCAAAAAGGCCATTGTATTTGGGAAAGGCGTGACATGTACTGACCCGAACGCCCAGGGTTGCTTTCGACGGGCGACGTTGGCAGCGGCGTGTGGTCCTTCGCCATCGGCCTTCACACATTTGCTGTCGTTATCTTCGGCTTCAAACTGAGCAATCAAGGGTTCGCTGCCTGCATCCTTCTATGCTGGATCCTGATCTATGGACTCTCTGTGGTTGGCGTGGCCTTGCATCGAGACATCTTTACACGAGCTGTAACATGGGTCAGTCAGTGTCGATAATCGCCATACAATCTCACTGAAACTAACAAGTCTTTCTCACAGTGCTGGATAAATCCCGAATACAGTGCCATCAGGATCTGGCTACACTATGCCTGGATCTTTTTCTTCGAAGTCGGGACCGTGGCCGTCTACCTGTTGACCATATTCGCACTCGGACGCCGCATAAAGAACAACTTCTATCGTTCCGCTGAACGCACCCGCAACGCCCGCGACGCAGCATATCTCATGGCCTTGTACCCGATCATATATGTCGTCTGCACACTTCCTCTAGCGATGCTACGAACCTTCTCAATGATACATCCCGGTGTCGAAATCGGCGGTGCTTTGTACTGTTTCGCTGGAGCAATGACTACCAGTAATGGATGGTGCAATGTCCTCCTCTACTCCTTGACTCGACGCCTAGCGCTCTTCAGCGGCGAAGCACCAATGGACAATGGGATCGAGACTTTTCTCATGCCTTGGAAGAAAGATCACTTCGGAACGGAAACCACATGTGTTCATGTCCCCGGCCCGCCCTCTCCTTCCTGCACCCGCAATTACAACGATACCCTACAAGAACTGTTCTCCATAAAGGACACACCTCACCGACTGCAAGATGATGTCAGTCTGGACTTTGTCCAGATCAAGGAGAAGGTTACCGTCGAGGTCAAGAGCGAGCCGATGACGAACGCAGAGCTACGCCAGATGCGGGCCATGAAAAATGGTCAGGTGTCAATGGACGGAAGGGACACACTCCGCCGAAAGCTCAACTCCTGGGACACACACCAACAGTGATGCCACCTCTGCGCGACAGCTGTAGCAGAGCAACGCTGGCCATACCAGCAGCCATGAGAACGTCTCATCCTACACTAAGAGTACTTGTTGGCAGCCGGAGCATTGGGAGCATTGGGAGCATTGGGGGGATACGATGGGAGGTTGCCTGCAATTCAGCGACTGGATTTGGTGAAAACAGGCGAATGGGATGGGCATAGCGTATGCTCGATCATGAGGCATGGGTAATTAGAGAGTAACTGCATAGTCTGCGCAATCCGTTCGCCGTACCGCTTTCCATCTGCATTTGAAAGAGATCGTTCCAATATCAGAAATTGACTGGATCTCTCGAAGTGCCTCAACACGATGGCGACCTCGATGAATCTCGGGCCATTTCAAAGTTGTAGTTAGTAGAGACTACCGTGCCGGGTCACTATCGTTTCCTTGATTCATGGTCACCTTTCCTATCCACCTCTCAGAGTACTCTCCTACGCCCCTCTAGATGGCCATGATCATCTTTTGACTTTGAAATGCTCGATCTTTCCAAGCAAGCTTATCATGAGTTTTCAATCAGTAGTCATGTCCATGCAGCCATGTAACACTCTCCCTTGAGTGTATGTACAGCTTACCTGGCTCGAATTGCCCACCGCCGAGAGATCTCTGACATACCATCAAATTACCCAAGCTTACCATCATCGCATTTCTTGCACGATATCACCTTCGCATCTGCCAATAATTGGCCATGCCACCAAGATCACATCAGCCCGGCAGCCCTCAACATCGCCTCCTCCAAATCCACACCCGCGACTCTTGCCGTTTCCGTGTCCGCATCCACTATTTCCCTTTCCGGCGAATCAGGCCCGAGAGGGTATTCGTAAAGTGGATCGAGGGAGCTAAGTGATACGCCAGCGGTGATGTTCTCCTCTGCTGGTGCAGCCTTGCCACTGACAGCTGCATCGACTGATATTTCCGATACAAGTTCTCCTGCGAAATTGACCTCTTTCTGGCCGCCGGTCTTCTTTTTCTCTTTGCCCTCTTTGTCCTCAGCGAATCTAACCTCTTTCTTTTCGCCACCACCCTTCTCCGTATTTTCGAACTCCCCCGAGGTCATCGTCTCAACACCTTCCACAGTTGCTGCAACTCCATCTTTCGCGGCATCAACTTCAACCTCCAAAGGTTTCTCCTCATAATCCTCAACCATCAGCGCTGGATTCTTGTAGTCCTTGACATCTTCCTGGACATCTTTGAAGAAAGTCAGGACGCTCTCGAGGACGGTAGGAAAGATGATTTCGGTGAAATCCTGAACGGAGCTCGAGAACTCGGGACAAATGATCTGATCATCCGGAATCACCTTCGTCTCTGGGACTGCCCACTCGGTCAAATCCCCTCCTCCGTGATTGGTAGGTGTCGCTTTGACAAGGTCGTCAGCTTGACTGTGGCCGCTAACCCCCACCTCCTGTTTTACGCGGAGCTGCGGCTCAAGCTCTTCCGGTGGCTGGGTCAAAGTGGTATCGGGGATCGACAACGTCCAATGAAGTGTCGAAACCAAGCAGGCATCCTTGGGCGCACCCGAGATTTTCCAGTTCCTAGCCCGATCTCTCAAGAACTGGATCAACTGCCAACTCAACGTCTGACGTTTGGTGAAAACAGATGTCAGAGCCACAGCTTGGATTCTGCTCTTCCAAAAGTCCCAGTTGGCATTGAGATACTGCAACGCCACCTCACCCCCATTCAAGATCCCAACGAGATAAATCTCAGCATCCTCTCGCACGAGGTCAGGATTCTTGAGGATCTTCTCGAAGATGAAGTGACAATGTTCAGTTCTATCTCTCGTTCCCTCCACGGAGTTGTGGAGCGGGTCCTCTTGAACACCCGGGTAGGCATGGCTAGATCGCGGCATAGCCTGCCAGCTCTGCATCGTCATCGCCCTACCCTCCTTATGAGAATAAACCAATTGTCCAGCATTCGAGATGATCAGACCCGGCGCATCTTGTCCGTCCTGCTGGACAATTTTTGCAAGGTTGACGCATGAAGCGGAATCGATACCGTTGATGGAGAGATGGCGGTAATCCCATATTCCTAGATCCTGCCTGTGGTCGTTCAAGACAACGATGATGCGTTTCTTGTTCTTTAATTCGGATGGAGGGGTGGTGAAGATGGAGACGTGTGGTCCATTTGGTTTGTCTGTAGAGAGTTGAGGAAGGTAGAGGAGAGAAAGGCCAGCGGCAGTGGCTCGTTTGAGGACTTCTTCTCTGATGCAGTCTTGATGTTTGCTGGTCAGCTTGTCGAGCCGAGATGAGGGAGCCGCAGGGCGGGTGACTTACCATTCAGGGCCTCTCGATGGACGATGTTGTAACGCTCCTCGTGGTAGATTTTGAACTCGTAGCCCTGGTCTGGATGTTTAGTCTGCTTGACCTGGCTCTTGTCATTGATGAAGTAGCCGAGCGCCTTCAAGTCTGCTTTGAAGGCGGCGTCTGGTGGAAGACTGGCGTGGAGTCGGCGGAACATGTTGAGATGGTTGTACCTATTAGGACCTTGTGATTATCGGAGTGTTTGCGAAGAAGAAAGTTGAAGAAATGGTGGGGTTGAGTGAAAGAGAGGGAGAGAGAGGGATGTGATGGGAAGAGATGTTTTTGCTCTTGGCCAGTTGTATCTGTATTCTGTGAGGTTACACAGCCCGATTTTGTTGCGCGGCAGGCCGCTTCCACGTTGATAATCAAGCTAAGTCTGGCGATGCCAGGAATTTACCCTGGAGTAATGTTGATTTTGTTCTACGAAAAGTGATACCGAACCTTTCTCTCAGGTAAGCGACCTGACTGACCATGGGATTTCCTTACAAATTGTGCCACTCCCAGCGACGTCTGGATTGGCTTTGCCTCCTCCTGTTCATGTCCATGCCCATGCTTATGCTGTCCTTTTGTCGTCCACGCAGCAATTAACGCCTGTCTATGCCAAACCCCATGCCATATCATACACCATTCCTTGTCCCTCCTCCGACCTATACGACTACCAGCTAGCCTTCTTAACACCCGGAATCTTCCCTTGCAGTGCGTTCATCCTAAATTGAAACTATACCACACTTTAGCCTGCATTCCCTCTTTTCTCTTCCACTTAATCAAGGGTTGGGGCAGAACTCACCCTGGCCATCCTGACATCCCTAAACACACCCTTCCCCTTTCCTCCCATTATACACCTGTTCACAATCTGCGACGGCCGCGTATAACAGTGCATCTGATATAATTTCAATTGGGCTTCAGCGCGCATGCGGGCGGGAAGGGTGGTATTTCGGATAACGTATCGGAGGGCTTGTCTAGATGAAAGCACGCAAGCAGATCAGCTTCTGTCCCCAAACTTCGAACTCCTAGCCACTCCTCTTCAAGCAGCCCAGAGTCCCCAGAGGCCAGAGATGCCCGTTTGGCCCCGATGCGAAAGCGGAAGGCGGAAGAAACGTACCGTTCGGTTTCATACTCAGCGAAAACCTTCCTCTTTGTGTGATCTCGAATCACCCATTTATTGACAAAGCAGCCTATGTCAAGGCGCTTGGCACGGAATTGTGACATGATGTGTAGGGGCTGGACGATGGTTAGCGGCCGCGGGTCGAGAGAATGGGTGATGTTCAGTGGAAGACTGGCTAGTCACGTGAGAATAACGCTTTTCCGTTCACGGAATGGTATTCTGTACAGAGCAATTTAAACAGAGTGGAAGGGGAAAGAAGTTCAAGTTGGTCTAGGAATTGGGTGTTCGTCGTCAATACAGATTCGCTCTTGCTAGTGCAATGCCCAAACATCAATCAAGATTGACCATCATTGGACACCATGATTTTGGCATGGATTGCTCCGTCTTCATTGAACATGGGGCACAATTCTGTCGTCAATAGGCACACTGAATTGTCCTACATACGTTCCACCGACTCAGTATCGCGGAGAACATGTGTCTAGCTCACTCATCATGATTTGGATGGTCTCCCATGTCTCTAGGCAGATTTCACCAATACGGCCGTTCGTCAATCAAGTCAAGTCATTTTCCGTGCATTAGACCGAGAATGACCAGTGAACACCAAAGACATATCCGTCCAGAGCGCCATCCATGTGATGTCTGCAAATCAAATCCCAAACCAAAATTGCGCAACATTATTCATTATAGTAACAGTATACACCAAGAGAACGGCCAATGCATTGCAGTTTAAGAAAATCGTATGTCGTATCGAGTAGGGGGGTGGCGAGGCGAGTGTGTCGTCCAAAGCGGGAAGGAGACCTTCATTCAGCTACCCTTGCTGAATGTGCGGCGGAGCCAACTCTTGCGCTTTTCCTGCTCAGGTCGTCCGCCAACTGGTCCGCCAGCGTGGTAGGTCTCAGTTTTACCAGAGGTTGCTCCAAGAGGGATGACTTGACGCGGAGGCATTGCTGTCTTCACCGGAACAGGGGGCCCGTTGAAACCTGGGTGATATTCGTTATTGTTTCCATTGCCTTGATTGTAAGTGTAATGACCTTCTTCGGCAATAGGCTGACGGGGTCCGGCACCAGTTGAGTAGGCGTGCTGACCGTCTCGATTGAGAGAGCTGCTCTCGCTGCTCGGGTCTGTGGATTGCTGCCACTGATCACTAGCACTTCCATTAGAACCTCCTGTGTTTACGGTCGCGCTGGATTGGCCGTAATGTGGACTGGGGTAGACTCCTTGGCCATTGTAATACCTGTTGATAGCAGACTCTGATTGTTGGCGATTGTTTGGTCTGGGGCGCTGACCATAGCTGTTGCCATTGCCGTTGCCGTAGCCATTCCCGTTGTCGTAGTAACTACCGCGATCACCGCGCTGGTTGTAGTAGCCACCAGCCTGAGAACCGCCGACGTGAGAGAATCGCGAGCCTGCTCCGACTTGGTCGTGACCGTTGCCTAGCAGCAAACCAGTTAGCTGTGATGCCGAGAAGAACATAAAATAGCAAATGGCAAGGACGGAAAACAGGCGTGGCTAAAATTAGTCCAGCGTTCCGAGTGGTTTGGTCGGCAGCGAGCAATAGCGGATCATGGAACAAGAAGCAAGGGTATTCTGTGAGTGGGTTAATGGGACCATGGAGTCTCTTCCAATATGCAAAGAGGCAGCTATTTGACGGGGATTGTTGAGGTCACCAATATTCTGAGAGTCGCCAGCATCAAATCCGCCAGAGGGTTCGTCGGCTTTAATTTAGCCGTTGATCTTCTCGCCGATTGCTGTTTCGCCGGCAATGGTCTTCTCGGGCTTTTTTTCTCCCCAATTGTGATCCCGGAAGCTTCACACGAGGTGTCGCCAGCTTGGCCTTTGGCCTCGCGGGGTTTGCCTTGAGAATGGCCAGAGTTCAATTGGGCAGCTTTTATTTCCTCTGGTTGACGTCCTATGGGTCTGAGATACTGCATCCTACGGCCTAGGATCTGGCCTGGTGGCAGCCAACATCGGTAAAGCTGGTGGCGTCCAAATAGAGCTCCTGTCACAGGGCAAATTGCAAGGGAAGTGAAAGGTGTCGCAACGTCGCACTTACCCCAATACGCCGAAGAGCGGCGAGAACTGAAATCATATCCCTCAGGTGCAGAGTCTATACCGTAGTTTAGCATTATGTCCACGAACAACCTGTTTGATAAGTCGCACCATTGCGCATCATTGACTCCGGTCGTTCCCCTCGTGACCTCTTCCACTCACTCTCAATGGCTGCTTCGAAAGATCGGATCGTAGCGAGAGGTCTTTCGCCGCGGTGACGAGTAGGGTTGGAGAAATCGGGGTCGGCTGCAGAACCTTTGTCAGTCGGGCGATTGAGCACGCAAAGACGGCGCAAACATACTGATCAGAACACCATTCATGTCTGTGTACTGGCCACCACGAAGGGAAACCATTGTCGACTCCGCGAGCTGTTGTTGCACTGTTGACGATGTTAGCCATTGGTTGTGCCGGCCCTCAAGAATCATCACCGTACTAGGTTGCATCTCGGTCATCGCTGCGTTCGGGTTTGCTTTGGTTGTCTCTGAAAGGTGGTTCTTTTGATCGTGCGATTCGCGATGCTTTAGCTCCTTGGACTTGGTGGTGCGATCACTTTGAGCGCTGGTCACTGAGAAGCCGGTATTTCCTCTTGGGCGCGTCGTCCTCGGGCTTGAGCCCTGCGGGTCCATGGAGGACTGCATCTTTTGTGATTGTGGCTGACTGGCAATTTAAGAATGGGGTCCTTCAAATTAAGAGCGCCGGCCTTGGGGTGCGGAAGCTCTAATAACGGTGGTGAGATGATGATGGCAGGGTTCGCGACGGGGGCCGGGCGGACGATTCGAGGCAATTGGAGCAGGTCGTGAAGAAGTGGATGACAGTGAGATTCAGCGGTCAAGGGAGTGAAGCCTGAGTGAGGAGCCGGTTTTTTTCTATTGCTGGGGAAGGTTCCCAACGTGGGTGCAGATCTGAGGGATTCCTGTGGTGGATGACGACGCAGCTAGGCTGGCGCAGCAGCAGGCTAGCTTGAGGTAGTGATGCACGACTGGGATGGGCTATCGGTAGCTCGTAGATGGTGCGGCAATAATGTTGTAGGCTGGCGCAGCAGCGAAGCAATGTAGCGAAACTTTCTGGGAGTTGGAATGGTTGTTTGGGGGGGCAGTAGTAGGAGGAGTAGGTAGTAGTAAGTAAGGTAGGTAGGTAGGTAGGTAGGTAGGTAGGTAGGTAGGTAGGTAGGCACTACAGTCCAGTTTTGTGGTATAGAAGGCTATGGCTATGCAATGAGATCCATGCCCATCTCGATATTAATAAGAGCTACGCACCTAGGTAGTCCACAGTATATGGATACTAACTCGATCCCGACCCGCCATCTCCAACACTACTGACAAGCTGCCTGTTTCAGCCACATAGCACTCTCGCCGATAGGACCCAGCCACGCGCCTGCCACAGCTATATCGAGAATCGCGAGATCGAGGACGGAGTACCGTGGTTGTCTTCGGGTCGTTACAGACTTGTTGTACCTCTACTCCGCACCGCATTGTACCTCTACTCCGCACCGCACCGCACTCTCTCGGTCCATCCTTGCGGCCTGCTGTACTGTTGAGGTACGTATACATACAGCAATCATGCATTCTTTGATGCGTTTGCGTTTCAAATCCTATGGAAATCACTTTTTCCCCGACAATCACCAGCGTGCTCTTCCAGCTTTGTTGCCAATCGGCAGGGCTATGAAGCTGTCTTGTTTCATCATAACACCTCATCACTTCCAGAAACTTACTATGTTATTGATTGTGAATCTTAACACCATCGATGTATATACTGCAGTAACAATGGTAGTAGAAGTGTACGATGGAAGCCCTTTTACCATATCATGCAAACCTGAAGTCTTGATCGAGGACTTTCACAAACCTGAAGTCTTGATCGAGGACTTTCAGTTGTTCCAGCTGCACTCCGACCTTGATCCATAACCCCACGCGCCTTGTGGGACCCCACGTGTGAACCATCATTTTCGCGTGGAGGCACGTTCTTAACCTGCAGGCTGGTTTGGCTGTACCTAGCGGCACTACTTCCAAATCCTGATCTATGGTGTCGCATTCCTGCAACTTCGATTGCGCATCTAATATGCGATAAGTCGACTCAAGATCTTTGCTGCTGCTGCGCAGAGAAGGCCAACATAGCCTTGTCCATCCCACTAAAGGCCCTTCCAATCGTCCAGATCCCGCTCGGCAATGCTGCCAGCAGCGGTACCAGCCTGGAGTACAGCGGAATTGCTATCTCTCCGCTCCAACCAGAGTCGACCATGCTCACAATCTCCTTGGCAAGCTCAACTGGGTCAACAATCGGAGCGAGAAAAGTCGAAGGTGTTTCAAGCCCACTAAACATGGATGTCCCTAGTTGTCCGGGAGTCACCAACACCGTCTTGATGCTCTCTGCCCCTTGGTGAGCTGAACAACCCAGTTCGGCTTTCAATGAAGCATGAAAAGCCACCAGCCCGGCCTTGGCTGCGGTGTAGTCCGCTGGGTTTGGGTCAGTACTGATATCAGCCAGCGGAAGCTGCGGAGCACATACATAAGTTCGCGCAACCCATATACCCGAGCACGCTGGCAATGGTAACGATCGTACCTCGTTCAGCATCCAACATGCCAGGTAGGAACGTCTGCACTGTATGATATTGCGAGAATAGATTGACTCGGAAATTCTTCTCCACGTTTTCGGTGCTCAGATCGAGTATCGATTTGCCATTCACGATTGCAGCGTTATTGATCAAGATCGTTGGGACTCCAAGCTTTTCACCGTCAGCATCGAACAAGGTTTCGTGATGACTTGGTAGCATCGAGGGTAAGGCTGATCTACGCACATCCTTTCTGATCTTCGCAGCAGCCGCTTCAACCTGTTTTCGGTCTCCAATGTCACACTGGTGAAATTGAAGTCCCATCATGTCATCATCCTCTTTTCTCACAATATCCAAAACAGCGACATTTGCTCCACGCATGGCGTAGAAGTCGGCAATCAATCGTCCAAGTCCGTTCGAGCCACCTGTGATTACAATGACCTCTTGATCCCAATCAAGCTCCCTAGGTAGGCCAAATGCAATGCGCTTGTTGAAGACAGACAATATCCACCACACTGCCAACAAACTGGCATAGGCGATCGAGACTTGCATTGAGATGTTCGAGTAGGGAACTGTGACGGCTCGCAACGACATCGGGATCATGAAGGCTACAAAAGGGTGAAGTATCGTTTTAAGCGCCGCGCCGTAGAGCATGTCGATAGTGAGGAAGGACTGCCATGATCGTTCCTTTGGAGATACCATAGCTTGTGTGACGTGAACCTTTTGCAGCGGGGCGTTCGATCTTTTGGATGCCATATTGGAGGACGGAGGTGTTTATACGAGCATGAGCGGTGCGCTTAACGCTTGAAGTCCAAGTCCAGCCTCTTGTGGTGCAGTTTCCATCACGAGACTTCGGCCTGGAGCTGGAGCTGGCGCTGGCGCGGGTCCACTAATAGAATAGAGGTAAGTTCAATAATGAGGGTTCCCAAGAACAGACTCAGACTCGGACTCGGAGCACTGCAGAGCAAGCAAAGCGCCACCCTCGCTTGATCGCAAACCCGTTCCTGTGTCGGCTCTTGTTCTTTGAGGTTTTCCGAACAACTACATCCGCAGTTCCTGTACACTTCTACTTTGAGAACAAATACACTGTCACTGCGGAGCGGCCAGAAACTCTCCGCCTGCTCTCTTCCGTTTTGCGCCAGCTTCACATCGCACGCACGCCAGACCAAAACTCTTGAACACATAATGGCACGAGATCGAAGTGCGTCGCCTGGAGAGCTCATACCGAGACATATCGGTGCTTCTCCTCCACCTCTCCCACAATCGAAACGAGACAAGAGACGCACCATGCTCACAGACAAGCTCAACGACATGATTGCCTCGTTTGGCACAAACCTCCGCCCTCACTACGAAGCCCAGGCGAATGCTATCAACATCGATATCAACTTAATACATCATGCGGATCCGTACAAGAACAAGCCCTTGGAAGACGATCCGGACGAAATTGCAAAGCTCATCAGCAGCAGCACTGGCGGTAAAGTCCCCTCTGAGGCCGTCGCCGAGCAGGACTTTTACGCTGGAGCTGGGAAAATGTACACAGAGTTTGTTCACGAAGTCAACGATGCTATGGAGGAACGGGATGTGAATCTCACACTTTTACATGTTTGTCCTGCCGATGTCTCCGCAAATCTAAGCAGATGCTAATCGATCTTAGAACAAACACCAAACCAGCATGAATGAGATTGAGCAAAGATATCAGTTTCATGTCAGATTGGCGCATGAAGAGAACAGACTCCTAGCAAACAGCATCCGCGAACGCCTTCAATCACAACTCACTCGCAGAAAAGAGAGGTTGCTTAGGGAGAAAGACATGCTAGATATCGGCGATAGCAACGCACTCCTCCTTCATCCAAATCAATTCGGTATAACAAACCCCGCGAGTCCAGGTGGTACAGGAAAGCGGTATACTCGAGGGACAGGTAGACGAGGAGCAGATCACGACGATCCGGCTTCTATCGTGCAAGAGAAGTCAAGAAAACGACAGAGACTGTTTGAAGAGGTAGAAGATTTATCGCCTGCTCCTGGGCCTTCACGAAACGTGGACCTTGGAAGCGGTTCCCCTTTCCGAAATGCAAAGGCAAAAACAGCATGGCACCAGCAGGAAGCACCAGCATACTCGATAGATCGTTTGTTTACGGAAAAAGAGCTGGCTATGACGATGAATAATGCAGGAATGGCTGCGCAACATTTTTTGCTCAAGCAACACGCGCAGTCACAAGGACATATTAATGGTAATGGAACAAACGGCATTCACGCGGAAGTCGACGAGTCCGGGGCTTCTGGTGTGCCACCTACAGGCGACGTAGACATGGAAGACGACGGCATGCTTGATGCTCCGAGCATGGAGCGCATGGCTAGCCAAACGCATCATGCCACCCGTGGGACAACAAGAGCACTAGCCGGGTTGGCAGCGGTCGCTTCTGGCGAGATACCTTCTTCTTTGGGCAACATAATTCCAACATTCATACCGGCAATCATAGGCTCAAAGGCCAATAGTGCGCCAGTTCAAGTGGTTGGGCTTACTGCTTCTGAAATCGAGCATGATCTCAACATCATGCTCAGAGACACGAATGGCGAGGATGACTTCAACGATAAACTCCTCGAGCGCGCCATCGCACCTCAATCGACTGCTGAATACCAATACCAACCCCCTTCGGACGCAGACGGGTTCGAACATGGTAGATCCTCACTGATGCCCAATCTTGCCAATAGCTTTCCTGGTGTGTCTATGAGTAGACAAAGTAGCCAGGCAGGGTTCAGTGAGGCTCCAGCCATGAGCCGAGCAAACAGCGCGAGAGGAGGTTTGCCAATGGCGCGGGCGGCGAGTCAGCAGGGCTCAGCTCTTGGTCAAATCACTGGGAGTACGGAAAACATGGGGAAGGCGCGTAGGAGACTGGTGTGAATTGACTTTTCTCGTTGCGTTTGTTGTGTATGAAATTTGGACGTAATTTGAGCCTTTGATATCGAGGCGAAGTTCATGAATATAATAAATACCTTACCTGGCCCAGGGACTGATCATATATCGCAACGAGCTCCAGTGTCTGACAATGAAGATTGACCATTTTAGCTGCGTTGAATAGGACTCACCGCCCGTGGTGCGTTTTCAGAATCCGGAGTCGCGTAGATGATAATAATGACCGAGCAATTCTACACGAAATATACGCCTAAGCACGTGCAACCCTCATGTAACCGAACTTCAGTTGACTTGGACCTGTCATCTACTGCCTATTTTTTCGGTTCTATCCCACGAGACGACCACCAAATTCAATACCTCCAAATCACAAACTCATAATGAGCGATCGCAAGAAAGAAACCGCTGGCTCGGGCGACACAGATTTTCGCAAAACCTGGGACCGCGCCGAGTATGCAGCCAAAGCCGCCGATTACGAAAGCAAGCAAAAAGAAGAGTCAAAGGCTCGTTATGAAGCCAAACTTGCTGGAAATAAATACCACCGGCGAGCCTCCACGCCTCCTGATGCACGCGATACCGCTGCCCGGTCCTCGCGCCTCAATGTCGGCGATCAAGTCGGCAAGACAATGCTGGTTCCCGCGGGCGCGGCACTGGGAAAGAGAGGAAGAGGAGCGGGTTTCTACTGCGAAGACTGCGACTTGACGTTCAAGGATAATTTGCAGATGGTTGATCATTTGAATTCGAAGCAACATTTAATGGCTACTGGAGAGACCGGGGAGGTCAAGATCGCAACCAAGATGGAGGTCAGGAATCGGCTTTTGTTCTTGAAGAGGAGGAAGGAAGAGGAGAAAGCGGCAATGAATGTTGATCTTGAGGCTAGACTGGATAGTGCGAGGGAGAGGGAGGAGAAAGAACGGGAGGAGAGAAGGCAGAAGAGGAATGAGAAGAGAAGGAAGACTAAAGGGGGTGTTGGCATTAAGCATGAGGTTATTGAAGGGGATGGGATCATTCGATAAACAGGCATACGCTCTGTTGAACGTCGTTTCGAAAGGGGAGACACTCGATTCCTAGGTGGAGTCTAGAATATAGGTGCAGCACCACAGGGTACGGATTGATCTGAATACAAGTGACTCGGAACTCATCATGGTATGCTCAGCTTCCTCGTCTTATTGTGTCCCTGCTAATATTCATCCGATCCAACGTGATGTACGGATAGTCTCTTGAGCGCCGGCTGCTGTTCGCATGGTCCAGTACATGTCTGAGCACAATCTCCATGGAAATAAGGCTGGTCTTGATACGTCGAGCAGTCCTATGCACTTCTCATCTACAATACGACTGTCCCAAAGACCTACCGACTAAATGAGCACCAGGCGATTCACTTTTCTTCGGACCCTAACCTATCGTCATTGCACTCCATAATTCTGGTTGTATAAGTTGTGGTAGGTGAAGGGCACCAGCATATGTCAATAACCTGACATCATGGGTCTAAATTCCTCGATCATCTCGGCGCCGCCTAACCCTCGCAGCTATGTACGGAAAAGACGGTTTGGAGGCCACCCTTTTCTCCAGTTGCACGTATTTTGCTGTTACTACTATTGCAGACTTTTAGCTCTTTCCCATACAGATTAGGAGACATCCACGAAATTGGGGGCTGCGACATGGAAAACTCTCCGCAAATGTACTATCTTAAACTCTTTGTCTCATCGCTGCTCGGACGTGAGTATGACATTGGCACCAATCGCCGCCAATGTGAAGGTTATCGCCTTCGCCCCTTTATGCCTTCCAATGTATCATTCTGCTTGCACACTCACCTTTTAGTGCTCTTTATCCAGGTGGAGGACTGTGATCATCTGGAATTGTTCTGATATGTAATCGGCAGGTGCATGCAACCTCCTCTAAAGACAAATACTCTCGAATTCCTTTCCTGACACCACCATCGATCTAACCCCAAGCTATGACCACTGTCCGCATAGTCTAAACACATTGCCGATCATGAGAAATTAATCCACAAGAACGCGATACAGGGCCGTGGTTGGCATGCTTGCACTTTCTTGAGAACCACAGTCCTATCTGAAAATCAAGTTGCGCACTTCGTTACTAGTACCGATGTCGATAGTGTCTGGGCCGGTTGAACTCCTGCCATTGCCAGTTACTCAGCAATATCGATATTATGTTGGTAATGTTCGGGCCAACTTGGCTCTCAATCAAGAAATAAGAACTTGATGGAGGTAGCATGCTAAGCAACATCTTACTGGAGATAGGTAGAATTGCTAACTGTCTGGTAGACGTGACAAGAGGTTTTCTAAGTCTTCTTCTCTTGGCGAGGAATGGAATTGTGACTGCAAATGCTCGAGCAGACTGCGGAATTGGTGCTCTGAACGAACTATTGTTAGTTCCTGATCTCGTCGAATCCACCACCAAGTGTGACGCTGCCCAGAAGTTCAATCCCCTTGACAAAGCTGACTTCTAGTATGCTTTTGTATGCTAATGTCGAGAGCAGCCCAGGTCGATAAGCTGAACCAGACTTAAGATGCTGAAATGCAATGACCCTCGAAAGCAGAAACTATTTGTATTGGAGATAGCTAGAAAATATCGGTTATAATCATGACTTACCCAATTCCGTTGCAGTTGGAGCTCTCCCGTCGCGCCTGAGTGAGGCTTACTTACCGTGACAGCCTGAGACAGCCTTGCCAACACGTGCGAAGTGCCGCCGAAGCGCCGACTAATTAGAGAAGAGGAAACGCGAACCCACCAAAACAAACAGAACCTGGAGAGGACAACACAATGATAACAACAACAACAACAACACGACCGTCCTCGCCCTTTCGTCTGTTCAACCTCTCGTTATGAACGCTCTTTACTAAATCACCAACCTGTCAACCCTTAAACCCACTGTCAATCGCAATTACTACCGAAGATGGACGATTCACTGGTAGAATCCGCCTTCGAGGACGACGGTTCTGACTTCGACGTCCCTGCAAAGGCGCCAGCCAAAGCTGTGGTGGGTCACCCACTCAGATCTGACTTGGATCTGCTAACTAGTCTAGAAATCGAAATCTGCTCCAAAGAAAGCCACAGCGAAACCAAAAGCACCAAAGGAACCAAAAGCACCCAAAACAGCTGCGCCCAAGAAGCTTGCGCAATCAAAACTCAATATGACGGCAAAGCCTACAGCTGGCAAGAAACGCGCGAAACCAGAGTCCGATGAGGAGAACTCTGACATAGACCTTGACCACAATTCAGACCACGATGCCTCTCTCCTCTCCAACACGCCTCCGAGTTCCAAAAAACTGAAAAAGAACCCCGCGCCCAAGAAATCAGGTGGGAAACCGTTGCAGACCATCGAGAATGAGAGTTTCGCAGCAGCAGCGGACGAAGAGGATGCGCCTAAGCCCAAAGGCAAGGCGGCACCCACAAACGCCAGTCAGAAGTATCAGAAGATTTCCCACGTGGAGCATATTCTGATTCGCCCGGACACATATATCGGCTCCGTGGAAATGACGGATAAAGAGATGTGGGTTTACAACACCGAAAAGGACCTGATCGAGTTCCGGCAGGTGAATTACGTACCAGGTCTCTACAAAATCTTCGATGAGGTGCTTGTGAATGCTGCCGATAACAAGCAAAATGACAAGAACATGGACGAGATCAAGGTCACAGTGGATCGTGAATCTGGTGAAGTTAGCGTCTGGAACAATGGAAAAGGTATTCCGATCGAAATGCATGCTGTAAGTGAGATAAGCTCTAGTTGTCAGTGGATGTGGGCTAATGCTTGGACAGAGTGAAGGCATGTACATCCCAGAGATGATTTTCGGCCACCTCCTCAGTTCCTCCAACTACGATGATGCGCAGGACAAAGTCACTGGAGGTCGTAACGGTTATGGTGCTAAGCTCTGTAACATTTTCTCCACCGAGTTCACAGTCGAGACCGCCGACTCCAAGCAGAAGAAGAAGTATAAGCAAACGTGGACCAAGAACATGAGTGTCAAAGGCAAGCCAAAGATTACCGACAACAAGGGAGACGACTACACTAAAGTCACCTTCAAGCCCGACTATGCCAAATTCAACATGGCGGGAATGGACGACGACTTCGAGGCACTAGTCAAGCGTCGTATCTATGATATGGCTGGTACGCTCAAGGACATCAAGATCAAACTCAACGGCGACAGAATCAAGTGCACCAATTTTAAAAAGTACATGGAATTGTACACCAAATCTCTGCAGGCCGAAGCCGCTGAGTCTGGAGACATCGTTTCGGAGAAGCAAGTCATCATCACTGACAAGCCTCACGAACGTTGGGAAATTGGTTTCGCCGTCTCCGATGGCTCGTTCAAGCAAGTTTCTTTCGTCAATTCGATCGCCACGACTTCTGGTGGCACGCACATCAAGTATGTGTCGGACCAGATCACGTCGAAACTTATCGAAATCATTAAGAAGAAGAACAAGAAAGGGGTGGCTCTGAAACCAGCTCAAATTCAGAATCATATGTTCCTGTTCGTCAATTGTCAGATTGTCAACCCGGCATTCACGTCCCAAACCAAGGAGCAACTTACAACCAAAGCGTCTCAATTCGGCAGCAAATTTCAAGTCAGCGACAAATTCCTCGACCAGATTGCCAAGTCTGAGATCGTAACCAACATCATGCACTTTGCCGACAAAAAGGCCGATCAACTTTTGGCCAAATCTGATGGAAGCAAGCGAGCTCGAATGAACAACTCCAAGTTGACGGATGCCAACAAGGCAGGCACCAAGGACGGCTGGAAATGTACTCTCATTCTCACTGAGGGTGACTCTGCCAGCGGTCTTGCTCTCGCTGGGCGTGCGGTGGTAAATCCTGATTTGATCGGTGTATTCCCGCTTCGTGGTAAATTGCTCAATGTGCGAGATGCTACTGTAGCGCAAATTTCCAACAATGCTGAGATCCAAAACATCAAGAAATTCATGGGCCTGCAGCACAAGAAGGAGTACACGGACACGAAAGGATTGCGTTATGGTCATCTGATGATCATGACCGATCAGGATCACGATGGGTCCCATATCAAGGGCCTGCTGATCAATTTCCTGGAGGCCCATTATCCAAGTCTACTTAAGATCCCCGATTTCCTCAACGTCTTCATCACACCCATTGTCAAGGTGTGGAAAGGCGATCCTAAGCACCCGAAACAGCTCAAGTCGTTTTTCACGATGCCAGAATATGAGGCTTGGAAGTTGCAGGTCCAAGGACAGAAAGGCTGGGATCACAAATATTACAAGGGGCTGGGAACCAGCAGTACAGAAGACGCCGAAGTCTACTTTCGAGATCTTGACCTGCATCTCAAGGAATTTGACCCTATGAAGAAAGAAGAGGCTGAGATGATCGACCTAGCCTTCTCGAAGAAGAAAGCCGATGCTCGTAAGAACTGGCTCCGCGAATTCGTTCCTGGCACTTTTCTCGACATGTCAGCTAAGCAGATCACGTATAACGACTTTGTCAATAAGGAGCTTATCTTGTTCAGTATGGCTGACAATCTCCGATCCATTCCCTCAGTCGTGGATGGCCTCAAGCCCTCTCAGCGCAAGGTTCTCTACACATGTTTCAAACGCAATTTGAGGAAAGATATGAAGGTTGTCGAGCTGTCCGGTATGGTCTCTGGTATGACTAACTACTCGTATGGTGAGACCTCCTTGCAGCAGACCATCGTCGGCCTCGCACAGACTTTTGTCGGCTCCAACAACATCAACTGTCTGGAGCCGAGTGGTAACTTCGGTTCTCGGCGCATGGGTGGTCAAGATGCTGCCAGCGCTCGATATATCTACACGCGCCTTTCACCATTTGCTCGCAAGATCTTCAGTCAGACCGACGAGGCTCTCCTCACCTACCACGAGGACGATGGCGCTCAAATCGAGCCTGTCAATTTTGTGCCAATTGTGCCTCTGTTGTTACTCAACGGCGCAGATGGTATTGGTACTGGTTGGAGCACGTCTATACCAAATTACAAGCCAGAGGACATTGTCGAAAATCTCAAGCTTCGCATGGCCGGTGACACGAAGGAGAGTATGAAGCCTATGCGACCCTGGTTCCGAGGCTTCTGTGGTACTACCGAAGACCTAGGCAATGACCGGTGGAAGTTTAGCGGTACCATACAACAGACTGGCGACAACGAAGTTGAAATCACCGAACTGCCTGTCCGCATGTGGACCCAAGACTTCAAGGATAAGCTTGAAGACATCATCAAGGCTGAGAAGACCCCGTCGTTTATCAAGGATTACATGGAGTACAATACGCCTACTAAAGTGCACTTCATTATCAAGATGGAGGACAAGCAGATGAAGATTGCGCTGGAGAAAGGTCTCGAGGACACCTTCAAGATCACAAAATCGATGGCTACGTCCAACTTGGTCGCATTCGATGGACAGGGCCGGATCCACAAGTATGAGACCGTGCTTGATATCATGGAAGAGTTCTATCACATTCGCCTTCAGTATTACGATAAACGCAAGGTAAGAGACCAGTGGAGGTGACCTCCATTTCCTAATGCTAATGCTGCGACAGGCTCATCAGCTCAGTGAGATGCACAAGGATCTCGACCGCTTGACCAATCAGGCACGCTTCATCAAGATGATCATCGAAGGTGATCTTGTGGTCTCCAAGAAGAAAAAGGCCGTCCTGATGGCCGAACTCAAGAAGCTGAATTTCAAGCCGTTCGCGAAGGTGGAAGATGCTTCTAAAGCAGCGGAGACCGAGCGAGCTCTTGAAGGCTCAGACGACGATGATGAAACCGCAGGAGGCTCAGACATCGGTGCAAGAGATTACGATTATCTTCTGGGCGTAAGTATCTGCTAAGACCTCGTTGTGACTGCCATGCTAATCAAAGTGTAGATGGCTATTTGGTCTTTGACCCAGGAGCGCGTCGACAAGATTCTAAAGAACATTGGTGATAAGGAGATTGAAATCGATACCCTTCTTAAGCTCAGCTCTAAGGATCTCTGGACGCGAGATCTTGACGCCTTCCTGGAAGAATGGCACCTTCAGCTCGAAGATGAGAAGACACGCAAGAAGAAGATCGCTGGCATCTCCCGACGCGCTTCTGCCAAACTTGGCATAAGTGTCAAGGGTGGTCGCAAGAAGAAACGCAATGGTTCCGATGATGGGAGCAGCGATGATGAATTTGTCGTCAGCAAGAAGAAGGGTGCTAAGTCTGTCGTGGATCGCGTCAAGCCGAAGGCGCCTTCGACTCTAATGAGTTTCTTCAGTCAGCCAGCAGCTGCACCTCCCAAACAATCTGCGGAGAACAAGGCTCCAGTACCACGCCTGGGAAGCAAGTCCAAGTCCAAGTCACCCGTTGATGTCAATGACGAAGATGACTTCATGGACATCGATGCTCCCGAAGTTGTGGCTGTCAAGAAGCCCCCTCCCGTTGTGGCGAAAGCGAAGCCCGCTCCTGGTCCGAAACTCACGAGCAAGCCGAAGAAGATCGTCGATCTAAGTGACGATGATGAAGACGATGTGTTCGCCGCTGTTGCAGAGGAAGCACAAACGAAGAAAACTGCTGAGCCACTGCCGTCTCGTGCGGCTCGTGCTAAAAAGGCGACAAGATATGTCCACGACGAGAGTGACTCCGACTCCAACGGCGACGACATGTTGGGCGACGTCAGCATGATGATCAAAGGCATTGGCGGCACAAATGGAACAGCCAGCAGTCGCCCCTTGTTCACAGCCACCTCTGCACGACCAGCCAGCGGCCATGGGCTGCCGAAGCCGAAATCTCGCTCCAAGTCAATTTCCGACGAGGATGGTGTTGACGATACTGACTACACGAGACTCATTCCTCAAGATTCGCCACGACGTCCTGCAGCCCGTAACGCCAACGATACAATGGCTATTGACGAAGATGACGAAGAGAGTCTTGACCTACCACCTCCAAAAGTTGCTTCCAAGGCTAAACCGGTACCTAAGGCAGCTGCTAAACCTGTTGCTAAGAAGACTGCCGCTCCAAAGGCTAAGGCTGCCCCTGCCGTCGTGAAAGCTGCGAAGAAGGTGATGCCTCTTTCTCCTGCTGCAAAAGCTTATGCTAAGAAGCTTGAGAAGGCCAAGGCCGCGCCTTCATCGAAAAAGAAAGCCTACGAATCTGAATCTGAAGAGGAGGAAGAACAGGAGGTGCAAGACGAGGAGGTCAACAAGCTGGCTGATCAGCTGCTGAGCGACGAAGATGAAGACATGGATGACGAGAGTATCATGCCAGTCACGCGTCCTTCTCGTCGTGCTGCGGCTGCGGCTGTTACGAAGACAAAGAAATACGTCGTGAGTGATGATGAAGAGAGCGAAGAGGAGGAAGAGACTGAGATGACGTTTGACGATGATGAGTCTGATTGATTGAGTGGTTGGCTCACGAGATTTCATTTCCCCATGTCTGGACTGCATGATTGCATCGGCGTTAAATTAGTAGGCGTTTGATGAGGCACCATGAGCGGTGGTCTGTGTATAATGCAAGTCTTCACGAAGTCTGTATATATTGAATTGATACGATGAGGATATACTTTGGTACAGAGATTTTCACATTCGACGTGGACATGCAAAGGGGGGGAAACCTGCTCCTGCTCCTGTTTTGAGAGCTCATCTCCATGCCATGTTACCACCGTTCCATCTCCCGACACGTTGTCGTTTCGCCTTCCCCTGAGCTCATTGATGCGGCCTCTTCAGGTCGTTCGCGTCTGATATGATGATGCCGCCTCTGGCTTCCGTCTTTCGTTCCAATCTATCTTGTTACACCCGCCCCGGCCACGATGGTATGCGGAAAGGATGCCGGGGCCGGTCAGTACAGGTCTCCAAGCTATGCTCATAGGAAGCGTTGGATGGCCTAATTCGACGGCCCAGCAGCATGGACGTGCAAGATGTCAAACATGGAGTTGATTGGAAGTGGTCAAATGGGGGACACAGGCAGACTCGCCGTTGGTTGTTGAGTGGAGGTCCAATTGATAGCATCAAACAGCACTTCTATCACTGGCCTCCATCACAGTCAATCTTCGGTCAATGTTCGCAAGGGCCAACCAGCCATCTCTCCATACGAATCCACAATCTCATCGACCTGGGTAACATCAAACCTCATGGATCGGAATGGGGCCATTGAAAGACCGGCTGCCGGCTATGGCTAACAGCCAAATGTCACGCCTAGGCTGGGACTAGCTTGGCATACTCTGCCTCTTTCTGCTCAAGCATTCGAGTAAGTAATCAAGCTCTTATCTAGATGGGAACTTATCCAAGTCGCTCACGCCTCCAGCTTGCCATTATTTATGAATGGTTACCTCCAACCCGAGGACACAGGCCAGATGAAGAAGTCCTCGCACAGCCTTTGCTATGCTGTTGATCAGTTCAAGCGACTGGGATGAGGTTTACTCGCCCACTGGTCTGCGGGGTATCACTCACAAAGCACTGCCAGCGCATTCGAAGACTCGTACGAAGAAGGCCATTACTTCCTCATGAGCCGGTATGTACCACCAACCCGGCGATGTGCAACAAATCTGTCCTCGTCATGTGGTGGCACTCTCTTAGCGCACGTTCCTGCATTTCCAGACTTTGCGTCACCTGGATTTAAATTTGTGAGGACGGTTCCTGGCACAAGACGGGTGGCTGCAGGGTGACGGTTCCCAAAGGAGACGAGTGAAGTTGAGAGAAGCTTCTCTCCAACGACATTTGGTTAGAGGGTCGCTTGGTTCCATCTGAATAGATAGGTAGTGCTTGGGGGGGCTCTCCTGCTGCCGCAAAGCCGCCTATTCCTCGTCGAGCAAGGGCTGGATGGGTATCTCCAAAGATGTCCAGATGCAATCCGGACAGACGATCAAGAACTGAAGCAAGACAGGGATACATGGCCGGGTTTGTGAAAAGTAAGGAAGTTTATTGACAGGTCAGTCGATCGGTGTTGGCCATACAGTACCAGGAAAAGTCCACTGACGGAGCGAAATCGAAAGCGGTGCTTCGAAGAGATAATTCGGTATCGGTCTCGATCTCGGTCTCAGTCTCCATCACAACGCCTGTCACTCACCTGTCAGTCTCCTGTCAAAGCAGCCACCCGCTCTCATGCCTGTCCTGACAAGAAAGCTTGGCGATAGACTTGAAGTACGCGGCTGTGCCATGGCAAGTCTTCGAGATATCACCGTGATAACCAGGATGCTCAACTGCTGCAGAGAAAGGTGGGTTGTACCCTTCATTGCCCACGTACCCATGCCCTTGCCCTTGCTGAAATCTGTGCGACGTAAAACTGGCAAACAAGTGGTGGCGCCTGCGGCTCCTCGACAGGGGCTTCCAACCACAGTGAGCAGTGAATTCTCCGACGGCTGCCATGCTCTCCTAGTTCCACAATGGATGATGCTACAAGATGAGCAGTACATGTCCCTTCTGAGGCGGGGCGTGCCAATTCCTTCGAGCTCGGTGATTGCTCATGGAATTGCGTGGGGCATTTTGCGGCCCTCTGCAGCGTTGAGGACGAGTCCGAGCACCTTGGAGCGGTCTGCTCGAAGCCTTTGCTTTGACGCACTCCGGATACTGGACAGAGGAGATTTTGGGAAGCGGTCAAGGCACGGTACTGTACTGCGTGATTGCATTGTCGCTATGTCCTTCCCTCTATCAACGATGGGCAATGGGATACAGCCGGGTTGACTATCCTCTAAACATCCGACGTTGCACCTGTCATTCATTACTTTGCCCTGCCGGCCTCGAGTCTCTGCACTTGTCGGCCATCACACATCTTCCCAACGGAAAAGCATGAAAGATATCTTCCCAACGGAAAAGAATGAAAGATATCTTCACCATCTGCTTGCAGCCAGCCGGTCTTCAGTCCATCCTTTGTGGTTGGATGTTCCATATGCCCTCGTTTGTCGCAACACATGGTACCTATGGTACTTGCGTACATGTCCCCTGCACGTTTCGAAGTGTGACAGGCGGCAAGTTGCATAGATCCAAGTCATAGCCCATCGCATAAAGAGAATGCTGGGCAGTCCATTGGCTGCTTTGATGCAAATGGCGAATTCGGATTGGACATTGCATTGTGAGAGGCGTCGTTCGCAGTCCAGATTGGTCAAGGGCAGGGATTTGCGGTGCGGGAGTAGCCATGAATCTTGGGAAGCACGAGAAGCCAAGCGATGCAACGTGAGATGTCCACATCCACCTATGCATCCACATCCACACCCACACATCCACACCCACACCATCCACACCCACACCATCCACACCATCCACATCCACACCCACATCCACATCCACAGGGCTGCAGCTCCAAAAACTCTCCGGCGAAGACCATTGGCGGTGAGACGGGAGCTCAGACCCTGGAGACGGAGAATTGCTTGCTTGCATACCGGTCCAGTAGGCAATGGCCTTTGCTACCTTAGCTACCCCAGCAGTAATGGCCTTTGCTACCTTAGCTACCCCAGCAGTAATGGCCTTTGCTACCTTACCTACCCCAGCAGTGGCCTCCGCATGTTTGGGTCGTCGGCCCCTGCTGAGAGATGTCTGATTGAGGCTGCCAGCCGTGGCGTGGGCGCGGATGCGGCAGTGGGCCGATGAACCCAGGTACTCATGATCAACGTCCAGCTTTCTTACAGCCTGCTCCTGCTTGCTACTGTGAAGGCCCGGCATGTCCTCCCCCCATGCTTGACAAGGACAAGAGGCTGCTTTTTGCTCCGCATCCTCGACGGCGGCTGCTTTTCTGATCATTCCTCCAAGTACTGTAGCCGATAATAACCCACAGCTTTCCGGAGGACCACCGGCCTCTTCAGCAAAGCCAGTCCTCTACTTTTTGAAACTTCTTCATCCACGATTCATAGGCAGATACGTATCAAGCTGTCAACGGCCGCGTGTCCATCACGGGAGCTTGTTGGCCTCTCATACACCTACAAACTGCTCACGAGGTACGTTCTTCTTGCGCCGAGAGACGAAGTGACGTGCTGCCGATCTCGCATCGTGAGCCGGTTGGTCTAAACAAACAGCCCGGGCTGCTTGACTTGGTCGGCCTAATGCTCAATGGCGGAGATATGCACTGACGTTGGCATTAGTGACGGAGCCCTTCGTAACAAGCCGTCCTCGACCTTTCCACGGCAACATACTATTTCAGGGCTATCAACCGTCGCTGGCGTCCTTCTCAATCTAGTCCAACAAGGCGTTTGGAAGCAATCGTTAGATTGACGTCTTGCCCATCTCTAACAAAGGACCGGAGCCGTCAACAGGTAACTTCCCGTGAATATCCCCGCTGCACAGCTCGGTCCGTTGGTCCTGAAGAAAGTAGCTAAACGTTCATGCATAGCATTGGTTTCGAACATACTGGAGTGCCTCTGCAGTTCATCTCCTTGAGGCTGGTTGTCGATATAAGTCGCACTTTGTCCTCGTGAGTGTATCTGCAAACGAAATCCATCGGCCATCTCTCGCGGTTTGAACACTGGCTATTCCCTCATCTCAACCTCGTCAGCTTGATTCCCAGATATCATACTCGTTCTCCTTTGGCTTGCCCACGCTCCCAACAATCACAACTTCTTGTCCATATAGCATCGATACCAGAACCAGCATAGACGATGAAGGTAGAAGACTTGCTCAACCCTGTCCGGACCCAGACTGACGGCCAGGAGTTGAGGAGTGGAGGTATGCAGGCTCCCTCACAACAACAGCCACTGGAGATGGTATATTCTTCGCGCTCGCCGTCACAGAGCCTGAGCTACACCTCTTCGCCTTCCTTGGTTTACTCGCCATCAACCCCAAGTGGGAAAAAACAGAAGCTACGCAAAGACGCTCCCATCATTCGCAAAGCCCAAACGAAGGGTGTGGTTCAGTTTCCTGCTCATGAGGCCGGCGACGATGAGGTCCTCGCAACCCAATTCGAGCTTTACCGGATAACACCCCGTGGGAACATTGCAGAGCACTGTCACAAGTACCCCTACAGCAGCGACAAAAAGGAGTTCCAGGAGAACACTGGTAGGGACGGCTTCCAGGGTAAGACATACAGCAGTCTTTTATGGGGAGGCCAGCACGCTTACCCATTGACAGTCTTCCAATACACTTTTACCGTCCCAGGGGATTCGAGAGAGTACACTGTGATGTGGGACTACAACATAGGTCTCGTTCGCATCACACCATTCTTCAAATCTTGCAATTACTCCAAGGTACGCTGCTCTTCTTTCCAACGCCTTTTCTGCTACTACTGACAACTATCTAGACGACGCCAGCGAAAGTCTTGAACCTCAACCCTGGTCTCAAGGGTATCAGCTACAGCATCACGGGCGGTGCACTGGCTGCTCAAGGTAAGAAAGAGATCAACACACCTCATAGAGCCTGACCTCTGACCCCCACACAGGGTACTGGATGCCGTTTCAGTGTGCGAAAGCGGTCGCGGAGACGTTCGCGTACAGCATTCGCTATGCGTTGGTCCCAATCTTTGGCAGAGACTTTCCGAATGCTTGTCTACGACCTGAGCATCCAAATTATGGCAGCTTCAAGATCGATCCTGAGCTTGTCGCCCACTGTGGGACCGAGACCAAATTATGGCCTTTGCGAGAAGATGCCCGTGCTACTCCGGCATCATCTCGCGCACCATCTGAAGCTCCAGACACACCACACCCAGAGCGCAATATCTTGCAGTCGAAGCAGTTCAAGGAGCTGAAGCCCAAATTGGCCACCAAGGCCGCCTCACCAGAAAGCGGGTACGGTACCGATACCGATGGCGGAAACTCGATGTATTCGCCCGCAGTCTCACCAGCTCCATCGACATGGGCATGCATCAACCGGCCAGAGACTCCAATCTTATTGCCAACGACGCGACCACTCACACCACTTACAGTAGTGAGTCCAAGCTTTGGCAGTAATAAAGACGGTTGTGCCACTCCAGTAAAGTCGTATACACCTTTTGAACTTGATACTGCGAACGCTCTCTTACAACTCCGTAGGAAGGAGGTCTTGCACCACGGGTTAGTGCCTCCAATATTGTCATCGTCAACTTCAACGTACCCCTGTCTCCCGAACTCCTCGACCCTGATTCCTCGCTCTACCAAGGCGAGAACGGACAATAACACTCCACAAGCGAAACGTAGACTCTCGGATCTTGATACAGGTTATGTTGCTGGCCGAAGCTCGGCGACAAGCGAGGCCAGTGGTTTGACACCTAGTCTCACGCCCACACCCACTGCAATTGGGGATGAGGGCAAGGTTCTTCTCTTTGGTGAAGTTGCAAAGGGGTTGGTGGGTCCATTGAGGAGTTGGACTGGGGAAGAGTATGAGACAGCGCATCGGCAGAAGCGTCCTCGGTTCATGTCAGTCTGACGAGTGTTGTTTGATTCAGGTCCTAGTTGTCGGTTTTTGCATTGCGATTGGAGTTTTTGATGGCATATTTTTTGGATGAATGCTGCATGTGCATCTAGGTTTGCCGTGTTGATGTTGATGAAGCTCCATTCCCCCCTCTCTGTTGTTCGTGTGGGATGTTCTGTTTGTCTGCTCTGTAAAATTGTTTGAGTATAGGTTGGGACAGGATGGATGCATGGCTGGCGTTCAAGGAAGATACCAAATTGGCCGACGGCTTCTTCTTCTTCTTCTTCTTCTTCTTCATGTCCCCGCTCTGCTGCAAAGCCGCGGGACACACTCATAGGCTTTATTCAGAATCATCATTGTAACTTGTATGGCAACGTCATGCTCTTCCGCTTCTGTCATGATGTATTCATTCCACTGCTTGCTAGGTCGCTCCCAATCCTTAGTCGTCGCCTCTTTGTGCTTGTCATCCTTGGCTCTGAAAATGGCGAACATGGAGCCCCCCAATCTTTGTGATCCATGGGGTTCAAGCGCGTGTGAGAGCGGAGGTCGGGGAGGAATTGGAGGCGGGGAGGATCCTACTGGAGGCGGGGCGGGGAGGTAGTGGAGGCTTGAAGGAGAGAGCTGGGGGAGGACTTGACTTTATTTTTGACGGCGGCATTGGTCTTCGGGAGGGATTTCAAGCTGATGCCTTTGTCAGGCTTACAAGGTATCCAACTCCATGTTGATTACTAATCGTTGACCCGACTCGAGGTCCCGACGGCTTGCAGGGCACCTGCACTCATTCACCAATATTTCCGAAGAAGAATGACAATGGAATGGCAAGTATGAGGTGGTATAGAATGTTGAATTCAATTCGATTTCTAGATAACTGAAGGCAAAAATAACAACAGGAACAATTACACCTCACTCAGCTACAGCTTTACCAGAAAGCTTCAGCAATCCCAATCGAGCCTTCTCGAAAACGTATTTGCATTCCAAATCTCATTTCTTCCAGGGGCAAGTGGAAGCGGCGGCATTGTGCATTCGGCACGCCTTATTGAAGCCCTTTCCGTCCAGCTTTTTTCCGTCGTGTGGCTTGCACTGTGAAAACAGGTTAGAACTTAGCATCCCTGCATGCGACCACGCTACACTCACGTATGTGCCAAACCAATCGATGTTGAGTTGGCCCACCTCGCGCTTAAAGGTTTCTGCCATGTTGTTAACCACTTGCACTGCCCTTCACGACCAACGATACACACCCATCTGGCCTTGGAGATCCGAACATGCTTGCATGGTTGCGAGCTCATTAAGTAAATCATTGTTAGCCTTCTGGCATGCGCACAATGTGTGTCCTATCATTGCGGCTTCGCTAGTCGCTTCGGCGTTGATGCTGTTGATCCCATTCTGTAGGTATTTGGCTTCCATAGTATTTTCGATCCATTGGATGTTCTCCACTGTCTCAACCGGAGAGGCGGAAGCCATGCTGTCAAAGTCGCATCAGCTTTTCGAAGACCATATCACCATGGGAAGCTATCTTACGCGATGAGGGTGAATAGAGAGGCGAGAACGGCGGTCGACTTCATGGTGATGGATTTGAATGAATGCGGTAGAACAGGTGAGAAAAATGTGTCGGCCAGCGATGAAGAAGATGAAGAGGAAGAGGAAGAAGAAGAGGAAGATGAAGAGGAAGAAGAAGAAGTGAAGGAGAAGAGTGCTGCTGTTAGGTTTGGCCTTGCTTCAATGATTCTCTGCTCCCTTTATACAGTCTGTCTCTCGCTGAATTTCGTGTCAAGACCCAACTAACCCAGGAAGCATCGCGAATGTCTCCATCGAGACCCGCCACGCGCACCACGCAGTCAATCGACGAGCGTCCTTCTTCTTTGGTCTCACGTTCACCATCTTTCCCTCCAACGTCGCTGCGGTAGTTGGTCCGCGGAACGTGCCTCACACTCGCCACGATGCCATCCGGTGAGGTCTTCTCTATTTTAATCCTGTTCTCTTGCTTGAGCAGGTGTTTGTATCTTGGGCTCGCCCGAAGTTGGACTAGGCATTCGTATTTCTGTGGTCATCACACCGCGACGTTCCAGGGAGCTATTCTGGCTTCCTAAGTTGCCGCCTAATTTTAGAGCCCGATACGCAGTTGGTTGTAGAAATTAATATCAATCCATATTTTACCTGCTAGAAAGAGAAATGCAGAGGTAGGCGGGGCCAGTAGAGAATTAAGTCTGTAATTATCTATGAATGAATCCAACTTGAAGTTGCCAACCTCTATGGGCCGATCACGGAGGGCCGTCGTATCGTACTCAAAATTACTAGTACGCTTTGGTATATCGAATACTCGTCATGCTTTCAATGGGACTCGGACCACGACGAATACCGTGACCTCTGTGCGAATGCAATTGGAATTGAACATTACCATCGGTACCTTAGTAGAAGCCTGTGTTCTTGACGGGAGGCAGGCAGTCGCGATAGGTTCACATGCCAGTAAATCAATCATGCATGCTCACTCAAGGTTCCAATTTTAGAAACCATGCCCGTATCCATACCTATCCATGAATTCATAGCAACAATACGAGATAAGATGGCCAGACATGATTTTGAATGGATGGTGGCAAGGGCCATGACTTGACTTGACTTGCTGGCCGCACTGTGCCAGCATATGTGTGAGACATGTCGTAACGGACCACGCCTTACTAATTTTATGTATACTGAAGAGTCACCGGTCTATTCAGCTCAGGCACTGACGAGACCGTGGACAACACTGTCAACGAGAAACCATCATGCCATGTGTCTTGGGAGTTTGCATCCATTTGCTGAGTTGCTAACACGCTCCAAAATCAGCTTTCCAATATACTTTGCAACGCCACGCCGTGTCTTCACTTCCAGTATGCTCGACATGTCTACAGACCGAAGAGAATTAGTAGGCCCACTTTGGTATTGATGTCAATATAGTGACCAAGTCTATCTTTCGCTCTTTCTCGAAAGGAAATGGACGTGAGGTCGTATTTCCATCCAATGCCCATGACCATACCCTAGATTTCAAAGCTCCATGCCTCGTCTACACAAGCGCACCCTTCACAATGCTAATGCCAATCGATCATGCAGAGCGGAGCCTCGCCACCCATAGTCATCATTCATATCCTCTTTCTTCCTCAAACATCTAAACAGTGCTTCCCGCCAACCTGGCCTCGGTCTTCTTCTTCTCTGCCGCGGCCACCTCCCTCAATTCTTCTTTGGTCATATCGTATCGTCCTGCGACTTGGTTAAAGGGGTTGTCCGGGTGCTTCTCAAACTCCTTCCGAATCTCGGCAATCTTCTGGTTTCGCCTTAGCCCCTTCTCATCCTTCATCTCTTCCAGTCTCCTCTCTTCGTAGACCGCATATGCTGCCTTGAATCTCCTCTCTGGATGCCGGTCCACGGAATCTTGCGAGTTGCTTGTGAGGTCCAGGGCATCGAGCGCATTGTCAATACCCGTGGCGTTGAGAGCTGACCCCTGGGTATTCGCCGGCTCGCCATCTAGCTGATCGAGATCGAGGCCCTTCTTGGGTCCTGCTGGCGGTTTGGCGGGCTTCTTGAAGGCTTTTGGCTTGGAGGGAAGAGCGGCGAGTTCTGCGTCTTCGAGGGCCTTTTTCTCGGCTCTCTTTCGCTCAGCTTCGGCGGCCTTGGCTGCCGCTGCCTCTCTGAAACACTCGTTAGTGAAGGCTTGAAGCAGCTCAAGATATAGGTCGGTCAAACTTCTTGGAATTATCCTTTGCTCCCTTGCCCCATTCCTCGGCCTCTACTTGCTCTGCTTGTCTTCCCTTTGCTGCCTTCTTGTCTTCTTCCGCCGCGGCCTTGCGGGCTTGTCCCTGAGCCTTTTTGCTCCCCTCTCCAGCGTCCTTCTTTTTGCCTGCCATATTAAGGTGTGGTAATGGGGAATCTGGTGGTGCTGCGACAGAAATTTAATGTTGTCTGTGGTGTTCCGATGTATTAAGAGTCACTTTGGCAGGGACTCGGAAGGGTAGTGGCGGGGCATGCAGGTGCAAGGCTGGCAGCTGATAGTATGGTTCCTTGACGACCGTTGAACACGCTTGACTCGAGATCGGTATTGCTTAAATTCTGGCAAATTTACTTTGAAAATGCCCATCGAGTCGATATTAATCTAAAATTGGGGGGGCCTCTACTAGATACCTTAAGTTAAAGATATCTTACGTATATTATATACTAGTTTATTCAAAAGATCCCCTTCTTATATATTCCTTTATCTTAGATCCGTCCTCTAGCAACTCTCTTACTATCGGCCTCGCTACCTCTACTTCGCCGCACTGCCTAATCCGATTTGGGATCTATTTGAGGTAGAGATGGGGGGCAATAGAGCACAATCCCGCCTGCTATTACGTGCGGTGTAACCAAACCTATTCAACTGTTGTTACCTTGCAATTCAATGGCGTCCACGGGCGTTGCAAGATTCGATATATCGTAGGTAACATGTTTCAGGGTCAACAGACGAGACTCACTCAGTTCAGCCTCTCACCTTTTCCGAAATTGGCTCAGCCTGGTACCACTAGAAGGAAAATACACCGAAGTCGAGCACAGACCTTCCTTACCCCACTGGCAATAGATTTGTCAAGGTCAAGAAATGTCAAGAAACCTCGTTAATGCAGCAATCTTGTGAACTTCCAACGACAGACTTCCTCCGATACGATCAGCACCGCATTCATTCGGATCTTCCCTTCTCTCAGTATCGGAATGGTTAGTGATCCACCGAGCGAAACCTGCCAGTGCCTCTCATTAATACCACCAACTATACTCCGTGGCGGTCTATTGGTTTTTGGGCCTTCTACATCTATCATGTCGTGTGAATCTTTATTCTTTCCGGAAAGGGCAAATCCGTGTCTTTGAGTCTGCAACACATTACAGCCGAGTGGTCTGTGTATGTGACAATATGTCAAAATAGGTAGACCTGGTGATAATGCCAATATAGGTTGTTTGATCCTGGAGATTATGGAGCCATCTCAACGTGATAGGTGACGGATTGCTGATCCTCCACATTAGCTGGCCTGGTTGCGTCAGCCTCGCTCAGACATGAAAAGGTTTACAGACGTTTTCGCATTGCTATATCTATCAGAGAAAACTACTTCACACAAAGCATCACAGCTATCCTAAGCTCGATTGCTCAGTTTAGATACAACCATTCAAAAATCAAGCAGCCATAACTCGTTTCCAAAAAGGCGATGCACAATTTGTTCCCGAGGGATCGACATTCCCAAACACCATGCTAAGGGAACTCCGGCCATTAGGAGGTAGAACGTGAGCAAACGCTGAAATGGCGAACATGCCGCTGAAATTGTAGACAAAGACTCTCTATTTTGCTGGTCCAACTGAGTGCCACCGAAGTAAGCGGACAGAATTTTGTACACAAGAGCCGCTCCGAGGAAAAGAAAAGTAGAAAAGAAATGAAGAACCATCCATCGAGGAGGGGAGGGAAGAAAGGCTGAGGTCATGCTATGCCATAATTCGTACGCCGTTCCATGCATTTCGTCGTTGGTTGTTGACCGCTACTCCTAGTAGCGGACGCCCATGTCAAAATTGCTCCCAGTAGCCCAACTTGGCGGTACTGGAACATGAGGAGGAACTCCTGCATGGCCGCCAACGAGTGAAGGGGCTGCACCGCGTCCGCTGGGCATGCCATACTCTTTGCTTTCACGCTTCTTCCCAGTGCCGGTTCTGTGCAGACGTTCACGTGGACCAGGCGTGGCTGAAGGTGGTGGACCTGGCGTTCCAGATTTTGCACGACCCATGGCAGTATTGCTACGACCCAGGGCTTCTAGACCGCGGGCTAGTTCGTCAACATCGAATCCAGTGAATTCGCTTCCAACTTTGGACTGACGACGTGCCTTTTTGACGGGCTGTACGGTGGAAGCGCGATTAATCTGGGCAGCCATTTGCTGTTGATGTGCCTGTTGCTGTTGTGCATGGAGCTGTTGCTGTTGTCGTTGTTGCTCAAAATTTATCATCTGCGGCGGAGGAGGCGGGGCCCTTGGTTGCCCATTGTTGACGGCGTTGCTGAAAGGCATTTCGGCTTCGCGAGGGATCTTGACACTTAGTTGTCCATAGAAATGTGCCAGTACCTGAGGATATCGGACAACGCACTCCTTCCAATCGGCATCAATACCTCTCTTAAGGTCCAGCTGAGCATCGGCCATCCGTCGCTGCAAATCAGCGACAATTTGTGGGTGAAGGTTCGGCCGCCCTCGCGACTCGACATATAATGGCCAGTATGGTAGGTTCTGTAGGTATTCCAGGTGCCTCGCTTGGCGGACTTCCTTCTTCTTGTTGTAGATGGTCGTGATGGTATTGATGGCGTTGTTGGTGACCCATTCCCTGTCAAGTGTTAATATGAGGTTCAAAGCACGGTCTCATCGCCAGGGACAGGCAAGGGGACATTTGACATGGCATGGCATGGCGTGGCATAATTACCGGGTCTTCGCTACCCAAGATTCGATCCATTTCTTCTCGGCTTGGTCAATGGCAATCTTCAACCGGTCACCCTCACAGGGGCACTCGGGGTCGCCTGGGCCGTTGCAGATGGCGCAGTTTGCCGTGTAGTCTCGATTCATGACGGACGGTGCCTCGGTCTCTCCAGCTCACAGGGCGTGCCTCGGCGTGGAATCCAGATACAGTGGATGGGCAGATGACACGGCTGTGGCGTGGGCTTTCGTGGGGTATGGATATTCTAGTGGGGACTCGGAGGTTGACTGTTCAGACCAGCGTCATGTTGGAGGGGGAGGGACTCTGTTATATCTATCGGTGAGGGGGGTGTGGAGTGAGTGATGTGCAAGAGGGATGAGAAGTTGAAGGGGAGAATTAGTGAGGCGGCGGTCTAGGAGACAGCGACGGCTAGTTCTACTGGATGGGATGGGATCGTGTGTTGGCGCAACGAACAAATCTCACGTTGATTCGTGCGCGGCAGCCAAAGATGGGGGAGCTGAGATTATTGCGTGCGTCAAAAGCAATTCAAGGCACGTGTGTAAGATCTAGGAGAAGGTGATGGTTAGGGTACTTGTAGGAGTAGGAGTAGGAGGAGGAGGAGGAGGAGGAGGAGTAGTAGTAGTAGTAGTAGTAGTAGTAGTAGTAGTAGTAGTACTAGGTAGATAAGTAGTAGTAGTAGTACTAGGTAGATAAGTAGTACTACTACGCGTGGGATCCATCAATGAGACAGTCCAATGTACTATAGCATCCGATGTACTACTATAGATACACACACGTTCGACAATGGTCGAGTACCTAGATACTGTAGGTAGATACCTCCGTACTGTACCTCCGTAGCAAAGCGCTGGTTGAAGCTACTACAGTAGTACCCATATCCATCTACGGCAGAGGACGACTTCAACATGTGATATCTCCTCTGCAACCACTGGATCGATACATACCTACTTGCCGTCTGATCGCTTACTTCAGTTTCCTCTCCGGCACCTCGCAACAATATCAAGCAGATCACAACCACAATCACAATCAATCATGCCTTCGAGACTCCCTTCAAAGTCGCTTAGAACTGTCTCCCACGCACTGGCACCACCACGTACTGCTCCGTCCGTCCGAAGATCTTTCACCACCACTCGCCTGCGAAACCAGGAAATAAGAGATGCATACATTCTGAGCGGTTCGAGGACACCAGTCGCCACAGTGCGTCCCATCACTGCTGCTGCTGGCCGAATCATGCCTTCTGACACGTACACAGTTCAATGGCGCTTTCACAACCGTGTCGGCTCCTCAGCTAGGAGCAACAGCCATCAAATCCGCTGTCGAGAAATCAAACGTCCCTATAGACCGATTCTCACATGTCTACATGGGCATGGTCCTCCAGGGCGGAGCAGGTCAGGCTCCAGCCAGGCAAGCTGCTATATTCGCTGGAATACCCACCTCCGTCGAGGCCACAACCATAAACAAAGTATGCGCTTCGGGAATGAAGGCTGTGACCTTTGCTGCACAGAGTATACAACTTGGACAAGCTGAGGCCCAAATCGCTGGAGGCATGGAGAACATGACACGCGTGCCGTTGTATCTTGCTCGTGCATCGCAACAGCCAGCTTTTGGAGAGCAGAAGTTGAACGATGGGCTGATTGTAGATGGCCTGTGGGATGTGTACAACCAGATTCACATGGGCAATTGCGCCGAGAACACAGCCAAGAAGCATGGAATCTCTCGAAAGGAACAGGATGACTTCGCTATCCTCTCATACAAGCGCGCCCAAGAGGCCTGGTCGAAAGGTCTGTTCAAGGAAGAGATAGCTCCAGTGACTGTCGAGGGCAAGAAGGGCCATGTCATTGTGACAGAGGACGAACAATACAACAAGCTGAAGTTGGACAAAGTACCAACGCTCAAACCAGTCTTCGATCGATCAGGCTCGGGAACAATCACGGCAGCAAACTCCTCACCTTTGAGCGATGGAGCTTCTGCCATAGTTCTCGGCTCCAAGGAGATTGCCATAAAATACGGCCAAGAATCGCGAATTCTAGCACGCATAGTTTCTTACGCCGATGCCTCAGTAGACCCGATCGACTTCCCCGTTGCTCCTGCCAAGGTCGTCCCCATTGTTCTCGAACGCGCCGGTCTCACAAAGAAGGATATCAGTATTTGGGAGTTCAACGAGGCATTCGCAGCGGTCATCAAGGCCAACGGCAAGATTCTGGGGCTCAGCACCGATAATATTAATCCAAGAGGTGGAGCCATCGCCTTGGGACATGCGCTTGGAAGTTCTGGAAGCAGGATAATGATCACGCTTCTGCATCAATTAAAGAACGGAGAATATGGGTGTGCTGCCATCTGTAATGGTGGTGGTGCGTCAACGGGGATCATTGTGCAGAAGATTGGCTACGAGGCCTTGATGGATTCTTGAAATTAGTAAGATTGATTATGACTGAATGACATGAAACGGTAAAGGAGGTTGTGTGGAGCAAAAGCTAGCAGCGTAGTGAGCATTAACCAATCTTCCAGCCCCACTCTCTACCATAATATCTCAGAACATTGGAATGGCATAGGATATCTGAAGCTGTCCCAAACGTGTCAATACCGGTTTAGCCATTTGGGTGTATCCCCATCAGTTCAGGCAGATTGTAACGTTGGCTTTTATCTTCGATTTCATCAACTCAGCATCGATGTCACTGCTTTCAAAAAGGATGGCCGCGGCATGTATCGGGGATGAAAAGCGATGGTCCCTCAATTCATGTCCCTGGACCCTGGACGTATCACCAACAAAAGGTTGAGATGCCCACCTCGAAATTAAAATCGATAAACTTCTGGTGATTCAGTTTGGAAGCCAAAAATTCAGCAATATTCATCCTGTATTGGAAGTTTGCTAGTAGATAGCTAGATTCTTGGAATGCGAAGGTAGTAGAAGAGATTTCAACCAACAGCCCCGGTGTATCTGATGAATGTCAGCGGCCGATCTTCTGAAACGTCAGCAAGAGAGCACGATTAGCACTAGCTATGCAGAAAGCCATCTGGTCGATTCAAACCCACCATTAGCCTAAATTCGTCATGCTCAGCGAAGGCTATTCACTGACCACGAAACAGACAGATCCATTACGCTATAACGACCACGCCCATCAATAACATCAAGCCCAAAGCCTCACCTGCTAACTTCCTCCTTGCCACCCCACCCACTTTCGCCGAACACTTCATTTCCATCGGATGTGTACTTGAACCGCCAGGATCCTGCGCCCTCTCACACTCGACGCTTGCCACGAATTTAGGCGCGTTTGTGGGGAGATGTTTCAACATGAGATGATAATCCGTATCCAGCACAGCGCTCACAGAAACAGGCGGGGAAGAAGGAGGGGATGCTGGTTGGGATTTCGTTGTTTCGGTAAGGAAAGTCGATTGCATCGCTGAAGATTGAGCTTTGGAGATTGTTGTGCTTCGCGGGCCAGCTGTAGTTGAGGTTTGGAACGCGTCCTCTGTTGTCGCTTTGGGCGAATCAGTGATTGTGATTATGGACATAGACATCGCCATGCCAGGAGAAGCGGTATAAGTAGATATCGAAATCAGACCAGGGTTTCCCGTCGCTACCGGTGGACCGGTGATGAATGGAAGTGAATTGCTCGTAGTCAGTGACGATGTGATGGGTGGTATATTTGCTGGCAAAAAGGCTGTGATTGCAGTGCCAGCTGTCGGTGATGTGTTACCAAAATGTGCTGTGGTGGATTGAGGCAACCACCCTGAATTTGGCGACGCTACAATAACGGTCAATCTGTCCGGCGCGACCATGATGCAAAATGTCCGAGACGGAAAGTTGGCGAGCACCGCGACAGTCTTAACCTTCTGATTGAGTAGCGCCCGCGCAGGCGGAATGAAGGTCTTTGATGGCAAGGTGATGCAAGGGTCGGCGTCTGGCTTGGGCTTGGGGTTGGGTTAGGCTGAGGCCCTGCATGTGCCATGAATGGATATCGAGGACATTGCTCGCTGGTCTTCTTCCTCAGAACGCTTTCCAAAATGTTATTGCCACCTTATCGTGACGCCTAGAGAGTATTGCTACAACTATGCCGTCAATTTGCTTCAGACAATGGTGGCTTAAGCCATCCATTCTAACAATTTGGACTTATAGCGTTTCTATAGATTCGTTAAGCTAGAATTGAGTCGCCAGCTGAACCTTAAGATCGATACTGGTGATTTCCTGGCAATAAAACGTCACAGAGTTTCCTGAAACTAATCAATATTGATTTCCAACTAAGAAACATCATAGCGAATTGCAAAAAAGATTGTTGTGCTGCTGATTGGTGCTGAATCAAAGATATCTCACGGAGGTATTAACAAAGTTTAGGAAGACGGAGTGCCCCAAGTTGGCAATGGTCTGAACAAGAATGAAAAGATGCACCGGAATGTAGAAATCGGAAATTATGTATACTACCCCAATCCCCCCAGTAAACTTCCACCACCTTCGTAATCTGGAATGCGTGCTAAACTTAGCTACACCTTGTGCCAAAGCCTGTATATAAACCATGTAAGCCGTGAATGATGATACCTCATGCTGGAGCCGTTTACACTGCAAGCGCGGGCAAGATTGCATCGGTGAACTGCCAGAGAGTACTGGAGTAGTCTGATGCCCAGGCGCCCCCGGTGTAGTAAGTCCCGCGAAGACCTTGGAGCGCATACAACTTCTTGTAGAACCCAGCTTTCATATCCTCTGGGCTCGGCCACAGCTGCAGCTTGTCGTGACTGGCGAATGCTTCGATCACCGGAGTCTGCGTAACTGTGCCATTGTTGTTGACATGCTTGAGGGCCCTTTTGATCAACTTCTTGGAATCATTTTCTGAAAGTCCTTTATCGCCTACGACGGTCGTCCTGTATTTCCCCGGCACACCAGAAAAGTCGAACGTGTTCAAGAACGGAGGCTTAGGGAGGTTGAAAGATGAGTTAGGGAGAGCGTTGACGAGGGAGACACCATCTGGGATGCTTGTATTACTGACGATGGCCACGTATAAGTTGGACCATGTCAACTTGCCGAAGACGTCCTCTTCTTGGTCGTCGAGATCGAATGGCCTCAAATTCTTGGCGGTCGGCGGGATGGTGATGAGAATCTTCTTAGCTTTGATAATTTTTTCTCCTGTCGGCGTTTTGACGGTAAGAGTTGTGTAACCATTGTTACCACGCGTGCTGTCAACAACAGTGCTCTTGTAAAGAACGTCGGTGCCCAACAGGCCTCCAGCTTTTTGATAAAGCTCAGAATTCGTGAGGCGAGTGGTAATCTGGAGACCGCCGCTCAGTGCATCCTTCAGCTGGATGAGGCCAAAGTTCTGGATAACTGACAGGGTTGTGGCCTTTGTGAGATCTCCAACCGCAAAAATGAAGGTCCATAAGGTGGGAACTGCCGCCTCCAGATGGTACTCGGCAATGGTCTTGCTGAATGGCTGGGCTAGTTCCTCAGGAACGGGATCTGGCAGCTGACCGTACCCGCCTGCTAGATATGAATACTTCTGAAGAAGCTGGGCGTAAGCTCCCAATGCCGCGGCAGGATCGGAGATTGCCGGTTGGACCGATCTCCCCGATGTGAAGTCGATGTATTTGGTCACCCACGGAGGTGAGGGAGCAGGTTGCAAGGACACATTGAAGCGATTGAAAAAATCAGACGTGGAAGACAGGTTGTTGTAGGCTATGACACCGTAATCGATAGGGAAGTTGAGGTTGGGAACGACGTATGTGTTGACATGCCCGCCAAGTCGGGCTTCGCGCTCGATGACAACCACGCTCTTTTTGTAATCCTCTCTGAGACGCACTCCAGCATAAGTTCCAGTTGCACCGCCGCCTATTATGGCCACGTCTTTGATAATCGGCTCCTCGATTGGCCCTGCGTTTGTGAGGGCGCTCAAGACGGTGAGTACGGGGGTGAGAAACCCCAAACGGGAATTGGGAGAAGATACCCGCATAGCTGATAGAGTGTGGTGATGACAATAAATGAGTGACAGGATGAGTGGACGACAACAAGAAGCGAGTGTGTTACGGGACGAAATGGGCGACCGATTCCTGCCTTGATATTTTTGCAACAGGCGGGAACGCACCTTAGATATACGAACAGTTGTTCATGATCAGGCAAGATTTATTAGTGCGGTCGCTATCCTCTCGCAGCCAGGATGCCGGACAGCAATTTCCAAAGCTTCAACGATTTGCACAAGGCCGAAGGGCCGGTGCTCCCAAGCTTCGCCGCGTGGTGCTGATGAACCAGGTCATCCTGGGGTGGCCGGTCAGAAGGATATAGCGAGCTTGACTTCCAAGAACTGCCAGAACTTCATGTAAATATGATGTTCTAAAGGTAAGAGGCTTCGAGACCAACGGTAGAGGAACCTTTGATTCTGAGGCATTGAAGCGATCTAGCAGCAAACAATCCGGCACATTGGCCGAAATATTCACACCACTGAAAACATCTCGGGGGTTGGGCCGGTGTAGAGGTAGCTAGGCAAGCTGGGGTAAGATGATGTTAGCACATTCATCTTGTCCGCACAGAACTCGTGTCCGCTCGTTAGGCCAGCAGAACTATACGTGTACGTATTCCAACTCTGCTGGAGCCATCTCTTTCGAAATCGGCCTTGATGGTGTATTGTGGTTTTTGAGTGAAAGAGGACGGATTCGAAAAAATCGAGTTGAGTTTGAACGCGGCTAAGGACGCCCTACTGACGGTAAGGCCATTTTTAAACAAGGCAATTACTATACATTTATTAGCAATCTATTGGTTTTTAGAGTCTAGAGCGTCCCTACGATGTCTCGATCTCAAACGTTACCGTTTTTTTACTTACTACTTTTGATCCATTCTCTTTATACCGTAGAGTAATAAAAAGCCTCGATTACCCTTACAAAAAGCCTCGATTACCTTCCTACTATAGTCATGCCAAAATACCGCTTTCCTAATACTATTATTACTAATATTATATCTCGTTTGAACGTTAGCTAGCCGGCTATAGCTATCTCTCGAATACTAGGCGTTGCGCGTAGTACTATATACCGAATCCGAACTAATCTTGACGAATATAGGGTGCCTTATCCTCCTATATATATAGAGATAGGCCCGGCGCTACGAATAGGAGAAGCTAAACTTGAGGTTTATAACGCCTAGATTACGATAAGTAAGTAAGTAAGTAACTAATACTATAAGTAGGGACTTTATAATTACCTAGTCGATTAACCTTGCGCCTTTTTAGTAGATATATAGTAGTTTCTCTTTGATACCTATAGTATCGAGCTTAGTATCTATCAAATCTACTAGACTATTAAGAAGAGGCTGCGTTGGAGCTAAAAAAAGACGACTTCACTAGTAGGAGAAAGAACTAAGTCGATTAGGGCGTTGTTTTGCGGCAAATAGATCCTATACGACTCTAATTAGCTAGTATTCTTAGATGAAAGCGCTGCTAACAAGAGAACTAGTAATAGATATTACGGGTAGTCTCCTATTAATATTAATTATAAAGTCCTACGTCCTTTAAAGCGCTTAGAGAGATAGAGTATACTACTAGCCCTTAACGAGAACGGCTATATTAACTAGATAATTGTCTACGGCTCAATTACTAATAATCTATTATATAACTTTCTCGAGGCTTAAGTTTTACCTCTCTATTCGGCCTATCCTAGGCTACGGTTAGTAATTATAATAGATAACGCTTCGTCTTACTCGAATAAACGGATCCAAGAGCTTATTAAGTCGAATAGCTATAAGCTTATATACCTTCCTCCTTATTCGCCGGACCTAAATCCTATCGAGTTAACGTTTACGGAGATAAAGAAGTAGATTCGAAGGAACTATAACTAAATAGGCGATTTCGAGACGTTTGACGAGTTTATAGACTATATAGTAAGGAGCGTTTATAATAAGGATACCTAGGGGCTTTTTAGGAAGTACGGTTAGGTATTGCCGTATAAATAGTATAGTCGGTATAGTAGTAGAGAGAGATAGTTATTATAGTATAGGATTTTAATTATAGAAGTTTATATAATAGACCGTTTTTAGTAATAAATTCTAACGGCTTTGACTTAAAAATATATAAAGGTTTTATACGACTTGTATCTACTTCTTTATAATATCTCCCTCACCGACGCCGTATATACTATATATAATTTTTGGTTTGCCGCATAGCCTAGACTACTAGCTTTCGATATATTTTGAAATTATTTAAATTAATCTTAGTAGTAACTATAGTAAATAGTTACTAGAATCTATACTATCTAAAAAATCCTTAGTAAACCGCTATTATTAAGCCTTCGAAAGTTAATTTAGGGTTTATTTAGGGTCTACTAGTATCGGCGCCTACGCGTTATTTTCGTGATTAGCTTTATTATTAGAGGGGCCCTCTATATATTAGGGGGTTAGACCCCCTAAAAAATACCGACTATAGCCTTTTTTTTTCGATCAAATTCTAAAGTAGGTCCTATCTCGAATATAACTATTATAACTATTATAATAGTTCCTAGCTATCCTCGTTACTCTCGCTCTCCGTAGTTACTAGCGCTATTACTTTATCCTTGCGCTCCTTCTCCTCCTTCCTCCGGGTAATTAATCGCTTCTTACGAACTTTAAATTTACTAATCCTACTTCTTAATCGCTCGAGATCCAAGTTATAAAAGCCGTATATAGGTTCCTACTTCTCCGTTAATATCTTCGATATTTTTAGTATCTCTAGAGACTACTTCTTTACTAATAGCTTATATAGTATCGCCTCAAACTCCTTCCTCTCCTTCTTACTATACCTATAAATATAGAAGGTAAAGAATATATTCAATACCGTAGAATCATTACCCGGGCCTATAAGTAGACTTGAATCTCTAATCTTCGGCTTTACTAACTACTAACGACGAGAATAGTTATCCTCTAATAGCTCCTCTAGTACCCTACGAGGCTTCTTACGCTTCCTCTTCTTACGATACTTCCTTTATCGCTTTGCCTCCTCCTTAGTATTATTACTACTACAAAGCGGCGTGTCGCTATCCTCCGATTTACTACGATCCGTCCGTTTACGCTTCGTATTATTTCTTCGTTTGCGACGAATAGCCTTCCTACGATTAACTATATATTCTACCAGTTTAGCGACGTAGTTAGTAGACGGAGAGGATAAAGAAGCTACCCTAGACTCAATCTCCTTACTCTACTCCTTTATAGTATCTCCCTCAATCTAGTAATGGTTTTTGTAGTTGTTAACGGAACTAATAGAACTATCGCCCTTTATCTAATATATCTTCGTTAGCTTCGTATAGCTAATTATAGTACAATACTACCTTATAGCGATAGTAGGGCTATAGTTACCTAGTAATCGCTAAGTCTCTACTTCTAGCCCTAGGTCCTCTACTTAGTTAGTTATTGCGTATCTCCTCTTCTTTTTACTATCCTTAAGTCTCTTCTAACCAGCCTTACTTAGTAAGTTCTTTAGCGCCTTACTAGTAGGTTTAACTAGCGTAGCCGTAGGAGTTTAAGGCTTCTTACAATTAGTATCCTTTAGCGGGTTACCTTTATATATAGCTACGAAGTAAACCTCTAGCTTTAACTAAGGATTCTCCTTTACTATAGCGCGTACTAGATTTATTACTATCTCCTTCTCTTAGCTATCTTTGATATCTANAAGTAATAGTAGCCGTAGTTCTCTAGTAAACTAGTTTAAACTCTTTATCGTAAGTCGCCTCCGCTTTAACCCTCTATTTACGCAATATAGCTTTATTAATCGTGAAGTTAGATATCCTCTAAGCCCTCTCACCGAAGTTAAAAGCCTTTCGCCGGTCCTACGGCTTTATAGTCGCCTTCTACGTCCCTAAGTAATATATAAGGATATCCTCCTCCTCCTACTCCTCCTCCTTCTCCTCGTCCTCCGACCGATATTCGTCCTTAATAGTAGTAAACGGTGCCGGGGGACTGGTATCAGATACTAGCGTCAGTAGAAGCCTAGTAGGTATCGATTTAGCTACTATTTTTGGCGTATAACGCGACAAGGAGGGTAACGATTGCGACGGCAAAGGCTATTACTAGGCCTATTCATTTCGTAGTAATTAAGAGTACTAGAGAGGAGGATAATTACTAACGCTATCTAGGACTATCCTACTATCCTTATTTATTATACTAACCTTATTCCAATCCTTAAACCTATTTATACAAAGGCATCAATAAATAAGTAGTACTATCTTAATCTCTTGCACAGACCTTGGCAAGACTGTAGCTATAGAAGGAAGTATTAGAATAATAAGGCAAGTAGTACTATCTTAATAGATAGTAGATAGTCTAGACTACCTAGATAGTCTAGACTATCTACCTGTCTATATTATAATATATAGTAAAACATAGTAATACAACAATAGCTCTTAATAATAGTAGAAAACTATTATTAAAGCTTGGGGGTTAGATACAAACTATATATATTTATACACCTCTAATTGCTAGGTAATTAGAGAGATATAGAACTAGGGCCCCCAACGGTGCGGTTCGGGTTGGGTTTTGAGGGTTAAAACCCAAACCGGGAACGGTTCGGGTCTAAACGGTTTAGTCCGGGTCCGGTTTATCTTTTAACGGTTCGGGTCGGGTTCGGGTTGGGTTTTTTATAAAAGTGAAAACCCGAACCATTTCAACCCGACGGTTCGTGACCCTGATTATATAATAGCGCTATACTATTATAACTAAAGTAATAACTATACTAACTAGAAGGGGTAGTCCTAGAATTATTATATATCTTAGTCAACTTCAGGTCTTTCTAGTAGTCTTCTAGTAGTCTCCTAGTAGTTACGTAGTTACAAAGGCACGGTCAAGATTAAGACGAGATCTCTATTCAATACCAATACCTACCCCGAACGCTAGTTATATCTATACTATACTACTTGCGTACACGCCTACGCGTTACCCGAACTAGATTATTACTCTCCTTATTAGTATCCCTATCCTTATCCTTATCCTTATTTGTATCCCCCTCCTTATCCTTAGTAGTACTATTATACGTAGTACGATCAGCTGCCCTTATCTCCTCTACTATAGGGCCTAGGTTAGAAGCCATCCTAGACAGTACTGGATAACTACGACGAACAAGAGAAGGAGCAATACTACTAATACGACTACCAAGACGGCTGCTAGCACGACTACTAGCACGACTACTAGTACTACTAGTAGTACTACTAGTAGTATCCCGACCTCTACGACTACCACGACCACTTCGACTACTACGACCGCGGGTACGGGCGTTTTCAGCTTGAAGGCGGCGAGAAAACCTCGCGCGACCGAGAATACGATCCTATACACTATTAATAACTATAAGTTATTACTATAATAAGCCCTCCTTATCTTCCTTAACCCCACCCTCTATTAGCCGAGGAATAAATCTATTCTCCTTATCCTTATTCTTATTGAATGGCGTATTATCCGGATTAGTAGTATCCTCGTCATTACTGATATCCCTTATATAGACTATATCCCTTAGAAACCGACTAGTATTATTAGTATTCTCCGAACGCTCAGTCTCGACCTCCTTAGTGTGGACTTGATTCTCCCTTATATAGAGAGAGTAATAGTCGTATACCTCGATCCGATCCTTTATACCCTGCTCATGATTACTTACTATTAATACGCCGAGAATAGCTGGGCTGTAGGTCTTGTTGTTAGTATTGAAGTTACGTGCAATGCTGAATTCACGTTTAATACTAATACCGGCCGCCTGGATACAGAGAACGTCTTTCGCTAGTATAGTAATACGTGGGAAGCGTGGCTCGATCGTCCTCTAATAGTCGAAGGGGTTTTATAAAGCTAGGTTTGCTTCATCTAAGAAGTATTAGCGACTACTAGAAGACTACTAGAAGATACTTACTCTATATACGATAGTTATTGAATTCCTTCTCTCCATCTAGGATTATCTCCCTCGCTGGCCTGGTAGCTGCTGTTACTTGCGGTATAGGACCGCGCGCTATATCTAACTCTTCTAGTATAGAATCTATAGACCTCTCCTCTCTCCGTTGCAGTCGCGATGGTACTACGAGGCGACGCTAGGTAGGGGTACGGTATATATAGTTACGATCGTAGAGTTCCTTCAGGTGGCCCTAGTATATTTCCTACTAGTTAAATAAGTCTTCTTCTGAGGGGGACTATTCCGGACGTAACTAGGTGTCGTATTTATAACGAGGGTCGAGGAGTATTACTATACTAAATAGCCTTCCCGCCTATATATTACTAGTTATACTATAGTAGACCTTAAGCTTATCCCTTACTTTACTATATACCTTATTAATCTCCCTTTTCTAGTTACGCTGCTTGTTACGAAGTATCTCCTCCACGGTTTCGAGGTATATTAAGAGGCGATTATAGAGATCGAAGACGAGGTAGAGGGTAGGAGTACGAGTTGTACCAACCTACTATATAAATACGGCGAAAGGACGGAGAATGGCGATAAGGTATCTAACTTAGCCCTATTCGTCCTCGCTAAGGGAAAGATGCGTACAATCCTGCTTCGTATATATTTCGCTTGGCTCCTTTAGCGTTATAAGCCTTATAAGTATTTAGAAGGTGGAGTCCTATCTCGTCTTGATATCTTGAATTGCGCGAAGAGTTCGTATAGGCTCCGGGGCAGGATAGAGCCCTCGGTACTAAGTTAATTGGATAGCCTAAAACGCACGCTATCGTACCTCGCTCGAGTTGATAAAGATCGTAATCTAACGCGCCTTGGTAATAGTATATAGTAGCTAGGGGTCAGAAGTTAGTAATAGCCGTACGTAAGACTACTAGGGGACTACTAAGGGACTTCTAGAATAGACTTATACCTCGCTCGGTATTGGCTGGGATCTCTCCCCTTGCTAAGGCTATAGCCGCCTTCTCCTTATCTTCCTTCTAGTTCTTGATTAACTCCTCCTTCTTTAGTCGAATCTTGATATCGGTAAGAAGACTGTTATAACTGAGTTGTATAACGTACGCAAGGTAGGGGCATAGAGTAATCTCGTTATCGATACTAGTCTATTCGTATAGTCTCTCGATGTATAGGTTAACGGATTATACTATTGTTTTGTTGTTCGACGCGTTATCCGTAGTAAAAGCTATAACCCTCTCAAAGATATTAAAGTAGTTTAGTCGTGAAACGACGATCTTCGCAAGGTTAGCGCTAGTATAAGCGCCTTAATAGGGCTTAAATCCGATCAATACTTCCTGTATTTCCCAATTACCTACCTAGTAGACTTTGATTGCGAGGTATCTATCTCTCCGCGGTATAGACTATCCGTCAAGGACAATAGAGACTTTCTGAGGTACTGGAGGGAGACGTTTACGGATAGACTCCTCTGACTTAACACGTAAGTCGAGGACCCTATTAGTGATAGTAGAGGACGAGGGAAGTTTGAACTCTTTGCCTAAGTAGTATAGAAGGCGTGAGAACTCTAAATTGTTAATAATAGTTAAAGACTACTTATTTAAGACGATTATTCGGATTAGTTATTTATCGAAGTTGGCGGGATAGGGTAGGAGATTACTACCGAAAGCGCGTTCTTCTCTTACTCGTTTTTTCTAAGGTTTCTGTTAGCAAGGCCTTAGAGTTTCCTAGTAGTTTCCTAGTAGTCTTACCCCCGCTAGAAACCCTTCCTCGACTATTGGCTGTGCTAACCCCTTGCGCGAAGCGGCTGCTTTACAACCTTCCGTCCGTATATAGATACTTATTGTAGATATTCCGTCCTTCCAAGTATATTTTAGATCGATACCGTATCTTTAATAGACAATTCTCGGATAACCTGATCTACGATAAGTACCTTGATCGAAGTACTACCAATTTACGGCCCTTCTTTTAGTCTTAAAGCGGGGAATCTCTAGTTTCTCCAGACGCATTTGTCCCTGGTGCTAGGTTGTAGTAGACTACTAGGTTATAAATTGTTCGGTATTGGATCGAGTCTATTGGTAAACATTTCGGTCTTTGCCTATAATTGATAGTTGGTCCGAGGCTGGAGGAACGATAGGAGAGGAGGACGAGGAAGCTATCTTGAGTAGGAGTAATAGTTAAGTCTTTCGCGTATATATATCGAGAGGTCTGTTGGTAGTAAAGGAATTGAATTTTCTAAGTGTACCGGCTGTATACGTTTTCATATATATAGAGGCAAATCTACTAGACTAAGTTTGTCGATAGGGACAAGGATCTTCGTATATAGATAAAAGGGAGGAGCAATACAACAACAAGTAACTAGTATTGAAATAAATATTCTCTAGTATAATAGATCGTTTTATATATACTTGATTGATATATAGATATAGTTTAAAATAATTCTATCGCTAGAAAGATACTCTATATTCATTTTAGTTAGAATTGAATAAATTTATTAAATATTTAAACGAAAATATAAACTTAAAAATAGATTCAACTAAAATATATAATAATATAATATTAATATAATAATACTATAGTAGAGATAAAAAGTTATCGTTATTATTAAGTTGATTATAGATTGAGATTACTAGTAGTCTTCTAGTAGTCTCCTAGTAACGGTTGTAGTAAAAAATAATGTTAAAAAAGTGGAGGACGTATCCCCCGGATGAGCTCGTAGCTGGCTAAGCTAGGTCTAGGGAGGGGCCTAACCCTATATTAGGACAACCTTAGGTATACGTGTCTATATAAGTCTCCCCCCTACTAGTAAATACCTATAATACTAGTTCGAATGTAGGGGTAGCTAAGTATAAAGCGGTTTCGAGAGCTACTCAAACCAACAGACTATCCGGGCGGGTTAGATTTTTTTCGGTAATATTTAGCTATGGTTTAACGAGTAGTCCGCTAACGGTCCTTATATAAAGACGAAGGCATTGGACCTACAAAAGAGGGATATTAGCTATATTATCGGAGCTGTATTAGAAGCGGCTACCGCTGGGGCTTACGATGGCCTATCCGTTCCCGTAGAATTCGTCGCTTTCGGAGCTGCCTTCTTTTAGAAAATAGACGATATGTAAGCTAAGGTCTCGAGAAAGATAGACGAGAACAATAGTATAGTACTGAAAAGATTAGGGTATTAGTAATAAGTTTACTATCGTTTAACGAGTAGTCCGCTAACGGTCCTTACCTAAAGATGAAGGCATTAGTAATAAGTTTACTATCGTTTAACGAGTGGTCCGCTAACGGTCCTTACACAAAGACGAAGGTATTGGTGACAAGTTTACTATCGTTTAACGAGTAGTCCGCCAAGGGTCCTTATACAAAGACGAAGGCATTAGTAACAAGTTTACTATCGTTTAACGAGTGGTCCGCTAATAACCTAGACGAAGCGCATAGTCCTCGTATAAAGACGAAGGTATTAGTAACAAGTTTACTATCGTTCAACGAGTGGCCCGCTAATAACCTAGACGAAGCGCACGGTCCTCGTATAAAGATAAAGGCATTACGAGTAGTCCGCTACCAACCTAGACGAAGCCCACGGGCCTTATATAAAGACGAAGGTATTAGTAATAAGTTTACTATCGTTCAACGAGTAGCCCGCCAATAACCCAGCGAAGCGTACGGTCCTTATACAAAGACAAAGGTATTACGAGTGGCCCGCCAACAACCTAGACGAAGCGCACGGTCCTTATATAAAGACGAAGGTATTACGAGTGGCCCGCTAATAACCTAGACGAAGCGTACGGTCCTTATATAAAGACGAAGGCATTGGTAACAAGTTTGCTATCGTTTAACGGGTGGTCTAGTAAGAACCTAGAGGAAAAGTTTACTATCGTTTAACGGTGGTCCGGCAAGAACCTAGAGGAAAAGTTTACTATCGTTTAACGGGTAGTCCGCTAACAACCCAGACGAAGCGCCGATCGAGGAGGTAGAGACGGAGATAGCAGATATAACTATAAATCGTAATTATAAGGTAAGTAAGGCTTAGGAGTAGATAGAGACGTTGTAGCGGTATTCGAAGATACTAGGGAATCGCTAGGGCGAGGAACGATACGAAATGACGATGATGATAATAATAATAAGCTTGAATGAAGGGGATAATTAAAGAATAGGGAACGAATAGTTGATACGAATACGTTGGAAGAGGTGGATTTCTATATTTATATTTAATAAGATTGCTAGTAGTCTTCTAGTAGTCTCCTAGTCGTCAAAAGGGAATATTAGTATA
>QWZN01000161.1:0-75503 GCA_003693225.1 Venturia aucupariae | reverse complement strand
AAATATAGCTCTTAGATATATTATCTATTATCTATTAAAGTTTCGAAATCTCTAGTCTAAAGCGTAGCTATAGAGAAGCGTAGGAATATTACGTATTTCTATAAATCTTCTATTTTTATCTTCTATCCTTAATAACTTTTTAGATATAATAGCTATAGTCTTAAAAAGTATACTATTAAATTCCTTATGTTTTTCTAATCTAGAAAAATATATAATATAACGTTATTTTTAAACTTTTTTTTCTAAGTCTGAGAATTTTTTTTAGACCTTAGATTACTTAGTTATTATAAATACTATACGTATAAAACCTATAGAATCTAGTCGGCCTTTCTTCGGCCTATCTAGAAAAATAAAAAATAAAATAAAAAATATAGTATACCTACTACTTCTACTACTTCTAGAACTCCTAGTTCATTCCTAGTTAAATCCTACGACTCCTAGTTTATTCCTAGTACTCCTAGTTTATTCCTAGTACTCCTAGATTATTTCTAGTATTCCTAGCACTTCTAGATCATTCCTAGTTGATTCCTAGCATTCCTAGTTTATTCCTAGATTATTCCCAGTGCACTTTTCCCGACGTAGAGAAGAGAAACTTAGAACTTCGTAGGTATATTAACAATAATTGAACGATAACAATTAGAAGTTAATCGTAAATGAAAATCTTCTAATAACGATCTATCGAGTTACCCGGATACAAGATTACAACAAATCTAAATATTATTAGTAGTAGGTAGGTACGTAAAAATGTAGCGACTTTGCTAAAAAGCGAATTACCAATTCGAAAACGAAAAGAGTTTCTATCTTACTATAGGATCGATAGTAAAAGAGTAAGACGAAAAGATACTTATACGAGTATCAACTCGAGTTGATTGATGATATATCAGTTATACAATGTAGAAGAAAAAGATTCCATCAGAGTTCTCTACGAACGCCCCGTCTCTTGTTTTTCCCCCTCTCTAATTTTGGGTATACCTTGCTGTAACGCGCCATGCTGGACGCAAGAAAAAAGAACAAGAGAAAAAAAAACCACATCAGTAATATTTTCCACCATGACATCTTCCTAAAACAAAAACCTTTTCTCAAAACGCCTTCGCTATCAAAATTGTATCGGACAGTCTTCTCAGGGATCAGCAAGCTTTCTACTTGTATTCCCACAGAAATGACCCTCAAGCGCGGATGACCTTGGGCTGGTTATCGTACAACTCCTTCAGCTTAACCCGCAGTTCCTTCGCGTTGACTTCATCCTCTTCTGTACCGTAAGTAGCAGGGCTCCCAGGCGTTGTAAGGGCGGTACCATTCTTCGACTCGGCCCTGTCGAAAACACTAGCCGGTTTGGAGGCGTTGCAGCTGGCGCAGACATGTCCAGGGCCAGCGACCGATGGATTGCGAGATTCGACCCATTTGACAGAGGGAGCGCGACTGCTTTCTCCAGCAGAAACGCCATCGATAAGTTTGTTGGTTGACTTGGGCCGGTCTTTTCGCTCCATGGGTCGAAGGGCGCGTGTTGTCTCGTCGATACACCAGCCTTGCACAGATCCTTCACGCAAGATGAATTCGCCAGTCGAGTTCCAGGCCATGAGATAGGTCTTTTCATCGTCCATCAAGAAGAAGCCTCGGAGCTTGGGTTGACCGTTGTAGTAGCTTGGGATTTTGATGATCTCTTGTCGCCGCCGCTTTTCAAACTCGCAGACTAGCATCCAGCGGTGAAGGATGCTACAGTATATGACTTTTTGGGGGAGCCTGAGGGTGCAATCTTCGGCATTGTCGACGGCAGTCAAATACCAGCCTCTTCCTGGTCTGTGCTGATAGTGACCTGGTATGGTGACCTTTGTTGATTTTTCCCAGTGTTCAGGCTCAGACTTTGGTGTTCGATTTCCTGGGCGATGCGACAGCCATTTGTGCGGGTTGACAAGTAATTTGATCGCGGTGAAGGGATTCGGCGACATTCTGACAATTTTTTACAATGGAAAATTGAAGATTGAAGGGTTCTGCGAGAAATTGGACACAGGGGGAGGATTTTGATAGTGGGTGCGCACAAGTGGCGACCCTGAGTAAGGGATTTTACGCCAGCTTGTGATGCCACAAAGCGAGGTATGTGTCAGAGAGAAGTGGAAGAAAGAAAGAACTTGGCAGGGCGGCGGAGGGCGAGAAGTTAAAGTAGGAGGGATTGGAGAGGTTTTCCGTGGTTCGAGTGTCTGAACTCGGTTTAGCTGTTGGCTAAGGTCGGTGAGGTGACAGTTGGGAGCGGCAGCGGCTGGACCCTTTTCAGGTAATTTTATGGAGAAAGGGATGAAAGGCGAGAGTCATGATCAACATGGTGAGAGCGTTGGATGTTCTTGTTCTTGTTCCAACTGCCAAATCATGACCTGAGCGGCCATCGGTGAGCCTCGTCTGTCTGGTTTCGACGGGACCTGGACAGCCGGTGTGCTTATCAGCTTCATATCTGGGGTGCGACCGCGTTCCTGCTTGATCAAGATTATCGCATCATCTCACGGGTGACGTGCCCTTATCAGCCCGCTGCCATGGTCATCCAGGGCCAATCAAGCCTCGGCGTGGTGATAAGGGTGGTCATGGTGTTGAGGACAGATGTCGCGAGCTTCAAAGTGCCTTGTCGGTGTCGGTGTCGGTGTGCTCTTGCTTGTATCCACACCTCACTCCACACTCCCCGGACCGCTGCATGTCACGGCAGCTAGTGGTGTGGTAGACCTTCTCGAACCCGACCTCTCTAATTAAATAACCTTTGCGGCTCGTCCCATGCATTCATGAGCTGAGCCTGTTTCAATCCGCTGCTTGCACGCTTGGGCCCGGGAAGTGGATGAATAGGAATGGAGATGATGGAGATGTTGGAGAAGTTGGTAGTGGGAGTGGTCGTGGTCGTCGCCCGCGAACCACTGGCACAAACAACAAATAGTTTTGAGCATTAGCGCCACGGTCGCGTGCCTTCACCGCCATCAATTCCCATTGCATCCATCTCAGCAACCTACATCAGCAAAACAACATCGCTTAGAAATGCTGATCAAGTTGTATGTCATCGGCTAATTCCAAACGCTTACAACCGATGCCATGCTCTCCGTCCGATCTTCGTAATCCTAGTAGTAGCCGTGAGCGATTTCTTTTGGTACTGATCAATCGTATATACCATACTATCGAGAGGGAAGGTAGACATGAACTCGCTGGATCGCCGGTCTCGATGTGAGGACGGGATAATGATGATCGAAAGTCTTGGATTTGGCTTCGTACCTCCCATTTCGAAATACATTATCATCGTGGTTAGGTTGGACGCGATGATGACACATCACGTGGTGAATAGAATATTCAGCCTCGCGAAGGAGTGTATCTACTAGTCTTTTCCAATACCATACTTCTATATGCGTAGCTACTAAGCCTAATGTAATTTTACTTGATATCATAGTCATGGACGAAACAGATATTCAGGTGAGTCGCTCTCTCTCTCTCTCTCTCTACCATGCGAGACAACTTGAAGGCTTATTCTTATCGCAGCAACACACTACCCAAAAATAAGGCCCTAAAAGTCTCATCCTGGCCTTCCTACGATCCCCAACCGCGGAATCGGTGCCTTCGTGTCACTAACTGCGCCTGGACCTCTCCTCCTCTTCGCAGAGGCCTTCCATGCAGGACAAGTAACATCAGCACGATTTGTACGGGGCAAGAATGCACGCTGGCTCCATATTAATGCGCCGGCTGGGTTGGAGCGTGTCTGCTCGGGCAAGGAACATCATTAGCAGGGTGAGACTGGGCTGGATAGTGAGGGAATGAGTGCTGTTGAAGAGGGAGAGTTCATGCATGAGTTTGGCAAAGAGAATAAGGCCGAGTTGTCAATAGAGAGAGTGAAAATGGAGGTACGATATAGAAACAGAAGAAGGAGGGGAGGGGAGGTGTTTGGAACGTGTTTTGTTGGACAAGTTTGAAGGTCGATAAATGATGGAGGAACCAGAGCGCAATGCTTCTTTGATGTTCGATAGTGGCTACAAGACCGCTCGGGAGACAATGGGTTGCTACTCATGGCGCAACCAATGTTGGAAGGTGTACCTGGGTTATAATGGAAAGTATTTGGAAGTACCTACCAGAGTCTCTCACCTTGTCCTTTGAATGGATCCTCCTGGTACATGTGCACATGGAAAGTGACGACAGAGTTCTATTTCGAGCTCTGACACTCGGTGGTCTCTGCTGCTTGCGACAATTGTCTCAGGAATCAGAATTTGGTAGCAGGTACGTGTTTGAGTATTTAGGTTCGAGTGTTGTCATCAGGTCCAGAGCGCGCGAGCTACGTGCGATACGCCGTCCGAGCAAAGGCAATGGGCCGGAAATTTTTATTTCGTCAGGTGTCCTTCGACAAGATAATAGCTGCCCGACCGCGTCTTGGAAAGCCAGGCCGATGGACGTGAAGGACGATCCGCCTGTTATAGTCTGATACCATTGTAATTGTGGCGGGCTGATGGTGGACGGCTGGAAAGAAGGCGCGTAGAATGGCTTTGATATCGGTCATTCTCCTCGGTGCTACTAGTACCTTTTCAGGTGAAGTTGCTGCCCAAGTGACATTAAATGATCAGAGCATGATCATGAAAAGATAGGAGTAAATTTCGCAACTTTCACGTTCACCGTTCACCACACCGGCTCAGTACATAGTGCGATAAGGTACCAACACATTCATGGTCGAGACCAGAATTTGAATCCGAGCACAACGTCGCGGAGAATTCAGAGAATGGCGCGAGTTTGACCAGTTTGTTTAAGGCGGGAGCTACCTCTAGAATATTGAATTTTCTGCCGGCACAGAACAAAAGCTTGACGGACCGTAAGAAACGCTGGTAACTGTTCCCGAGTTTCTAGTAGAACTAAGTACTGTACTAGTATTCTATAGCGATGGGAGAGATCTCGTCCCGTCCGTATCTCAGAATGTTAGCAATTACCTGTCTCTTCTATGCTGTCCATTTATTCTCTTTATACATTCTCGTGCGTTATTCTGCATGCACGGTGTGCTGGCCACTCATGCAGTAATTCTTTCGTTTCTAAAGCGTCAGAGATTCTCCTTCTCCTCAATGCTATTCTCTTTCTCATACTTATTTGACCCCGAAACGCGAACAGCGCTGGGCGCCATGGAACGAACACCACAGCACCGACACCATTTCATCGGAGATGGCCAGGGCGTCTATCAGCTCGCTTCCGTCTTAAGTCTGGCTCAGGTACTGGTCTAGGGGTTGGCGAATCAAAAGGGCTGATCCAAACCCACTAACGACGAGCACAGATGCTGTTGAAAGTGATCCGAGCGTGATGTGGTGGAAGGATTGAGTTCTATTCTCGCTTAGCTCAGAAGAGTGCTGCAAATGCAATTATTATTCTGAAGGCAGCGTGCAGACTTTGTCCCTAGAGAGGTGTATCATCAACCGCCCTGGCCAGGGCCCCAGCCTGAAGGCAGACTGAGCGCATAACATCCAACATGCGCTGGACAGGCTATCATACCTGATTATTACCTACACACGCAACATGTTCCACAAGTCCACGGTTTTCAGATTGGGACCCTTCCACGATTTGAATGGATCGTGCATGGCTTTCCCGTGCCGCTGCAAAAGGTTGAGCCAATTACAGCCTTCTCCACACGGCCAAACGGTCGTGGCGTCTGAAGTGCGCTCAAAACGGTCGAGGCTTAATATCTTAGTTCCTGAATCCTGGCTGACGAAGCGACGTTTTGAACCCTCCTATTCCTCTGGACCTACACTGCACTCAATCCCACTCGAGTCCTCGTCTCTGTCCCTCTCAGCATCGTCGATATAAATCTCGCTTCCTCGCATCCACGTCCAACTCTGTCGTCAATTGCTACCAGGCCGGCAAGGGCTCGCCATACTACTCGCTGGAGCTCGGTGTGCTTCATTTCACCAGCAACCCATACAAGGCCACTCATCCACACAAGATACAACACCATCATACGTTCGCAGGACCTCGTGCTCCAGTTCCCGAACCGAGTTTGCGAACAAGGCTGCCAGACCATCTTCCTCACCCCGCGATATCCGTTCCCTTGTCTTTAGCCGCCGGCTTATCTGAGTTTATGCCGGTTCTCATTTCTTGGATTTGTGCCTCACTGAGCAGCAGAGCCAATGATGGCGACAACTACGAGGCCCGAGAGTCTTTTACCCACAATAAAGTGCTCGACATGTGCTCAAGAAATTGACTTGATGAGTCTGGCAGACCACATTTGCCTCCCTCCTCCAGGTAGGTGCTGCTCAATCTCGGCGGTGACTGGGTACACATCTAATAACAAAACAGAGTCATCAGCACAGGACAAACAGGCCCCTGGCTCAGATCGACCTCATCCAGGACCTGACCCTGCAAGTCTGCCAAATCCCAGTCCGATTTTACCTCAAAATTCTATGGGATATCTTCGACCAAAGAAAAACGTACCGCCACGCATTGACGCATTCGCAGCTAGTACGTGAAATTGCTCCTCGTTTGTATTCCGTGTGCTAATTTCGACAGATCAACCATTCCTTCAAGTCGCGGACTCTTCAACCCCCCTCTCCGCCTACAGCAACTACAGTGACGGCCAAAGCACAGCTCCATTGACCCCTAGCACCCTGACCACAACACCCTCATCAATGTTTTCACACAAACCCAGTCTGCCTTCCAGGCCTCCAAATCCACCCTCTCCAACTCTTGCCTCTAACCTCGAATCTGCGTTTCCTCCTTTGGCGCTGAAATCCAGCTTGTCTAATGGAGCTAAGGGAGTGCCACTGGACAGCATGTATGCGCCTCTATCTCCTAGGCCTCATGGTGGAGCAGAAGTTGTGCAAAGGATGAACACAATCACAACGGGACCATTTGGACATCGAGCAAGGCCAAGTCAGGAACGTCTACCATATGTAACAAATCAAGAAGCACGGGGCGTTCATTCTCGAAATGGATCGATGAAGCAGCAGTTCCGTAATGAACAAGGTCGCCAGCATTTTCGAAAAGCATCGACTGCGTCTTCGGTTCGATCGCACGAATCTCACCATGCGCAGCAATCTTTGGATAGCCAAACCCATCAGCGACGCCATGAACCAGGGGTGAGCACCAGAGCGCGACCCTCGGAAGCGATTGATAGATTTCTGGACGAACTGCAGAGTGAACCATCGGGATCTCCCATCCACAAAAGCCCGGAATTGATGAAAGCTAGAACTTTTCCCGAGGTCACGGAAGATCGACCACGGCCAAAATTTATTGGGGCAGGATTACCTCAACCACCATCTGCCCCCTATCACCGCACAGAATTTTTGCACCGAGGGCCGATGGAGGAGAGACGCCCAGGGACATCTGCAGGGTTAATGGGGGCAGGCTATGGGGGATTCAATGCCTCGTTTGATCCCGCGGTGCAAAATTCCGGCCCTCCACCCAGTCAACACAGATATGATATATCCACCTCCACGGAAGGCGGACGACCTCGATCGAGAACGATTTTGACCCAACCTCCAAATCATAATTCTGACCTTCAGATACCCGAATTCGAGCGACCGAGAGCTTCACCTTTTCCGCCCGGAGAAAAAATGTCTCTGTCTAATAATGCGCTACGAGCTGGATTCCACGAACGTACCCCGATTCCAGCTGGGGATCCGGTAACACTTGGCGCCACTCGATCCCGATCAAGGACGATAAATAGACCATCAGAGTCAGACAACGACATGCGGCCCCCAAGGCCAGCTGCACCAGCGTTTCCTATACTGAATCGCCTCATGACTGATCAGCCGGTTAGACGTGATATGTACCATTCACCGAGTGATTCGGGCTCATCTGAATACGCTTCAACGGGCAGGTCTACGCCCCCATCATCAGTCGGATCCTCGATATCGCGGAGCGGCAGTACCGACAGCGCCTATGAAAGACATTGGGATGGCGGTGCCCCGAAAACGCTAGCATTTCTCCAGCCCAACAGTTTGCAACGACCGAGGATGCCAGCTTCCAACGAGGACCTCTACAATCCTCCCGAATCGCCTGTAGACCCAGCAATCCAACAGATGAGACTGCCAAATCATTCGGCAGGAGAGAATAGATCACGAAACGTCATCGCAGAGTCTCAACTACCTAGAGGACCCGACCTGCGTCCAATCCTAAGAGCAGCAACGGCAGCAACAGCTTTCAGCAAACCAAGCAAAGGTGACTGTGCAGCCTGCCAACAGCCCATTTACGGCAAATCCGTCAAAGCAGCTGGTGGAAAACTGACCGGACGATACCACAAAGAATGTTTCGCCTGCAAAACATGCCAGGCACCATTCCCAACAGCGGAATTCTACGTCCTCAACAACGCGCCGTACTGTGGCCGCCACTACCACGAGATGAATGGCTCGCTCTGCCGAAAGTGCGATTCGGGAATTGAGGGACAATACCTGGAAACGGATCGCATGGAGAAATACCATGCGCATTGTTTTTCTTGCCAGGAGTGTCGGGTGAGACTTACAGAAGATTACTTTGAAGTCAATGGACAGCCTTTTTGCGAAAGGCATGCGTACTCGATTACGAGGAACCGAGGCCCGCAATATGGGAACGGCAAGTTGGGCGTGCAGAGCGTGAGTCGACCGGAGAAGAGAAGGACGCGACTTATGATGATGTGATTGATGATTTCCTCTTCCTTTATTCTTTTGGGGCAGCGGGTTTTGAGCTATTGGATTCCATCCTTGCTGTCGCCTGGAACAATATTTCCTTCCTTTTGCGTTCTCGATACCCCCCAGGTGGAATTGCTATTGCTTTTTAGATAGATACCTTCATGACACTTGGATGTCTGGCCACGCATTACTTTAGCATTTCGCATTCATGCTTATGGAAAGATCTAATAGCTTGTATATTCTCAATCTCTAGATGGAGCCTGTTTCTGCGGGTCATCAAATCCTATCTCGTAGCTACAAAACTGCGTAGCACTGAATCTCTATACGATCGAGCCAAAATTGACCATAACGCGTGTTGTCGAGAGTATACCGTATAAACTTTTTGAAAGCCCCAATAGAAAACCTAACCTACTGTAAAAGCTACCCCTGTCCAAATGACGCCCCAAACCCAAAATATCCGTCCCTGCATCTAAGGTCAGCGCATCTCCAAAAAATTTAATTTCATGTACGTACTCATCACAACATCCGATCCAATCCCCAACCCCAACCACAACGACTAGCAACAAACAATGCGCCAACCCTCGAAATGACCACCTCCGTCCCTCCATCCAATCCCACGAATACCTCCTCACGCCCTTCACACTTCTGGACTATTCCGGCTCCTTTGAAACGATTGTTTGATAGGTTTCCGCTTGTTACGTATGGGGAGAATGAGTTGCCGGGAGGGGGTGTGAGGGTGCCGAGAGGAGAAGAGAAGGAAGAAGCGTTGCATGCTTTTTTCAGTTGGACGGATGATGGGGAGGGGGATTGGGGGGTTGCTAGTTTTAACCCTGGGTGTTTGAGGTGGCAGGTAAGAATGAGTTTTTTGGTATGGGGGGAAGGGTGGTTTAGTGCGTCTTTGGATATCGTGAAGGGAATTAGTTGTTGAAGCTCTTCTCGCTTGAGATCAGTATTTCTCCATCTCTGGGGGGGGAAATGGCAGGCTGGTTCTCACCACTTATTTCTGAGCAAGAACATTGATGGACTGCCTACGAGGGGATTTTGGGGGTCTGAAATGTGTTACTGACGAGGGGTATAGGCATATCTCGTCTTTCAAGGCATAAAGTTTTACGTTGTCCCTTCGAATAATCACGCTTCTTTCCCCTCTACATTGCCTCTGGTGGCTTCGCATCCGGATGCTGGACCACCGTTCGTACAACCTGTCATTTCAGCTGCAAACTTGGAGAAATGGGCGAGGAAGAGTGAGCCGGCGGGGATGAGGGAGGATGTTTATATGTCTCTTGTTGAGGGACCTGTACGGAGGGCATGGGTGAGTTCATCTCAGTTTACAATTTCCCTCTCCACAACCGCTTGCGCTGAACTTCTGGCAAAGTTCAGAATTGAGGCGCCAGAACTTTAGAGACGCTGTTCCCAGGGCCGAGGAGCCCAAATTTTCCTCAATCCTCAGACAGAGAAAGGCATGAACCCAATGCCTGAGACGGCTGGTCATTTTGAGGCGCGGAGATTGAAGCTTACGATGACAGTTATACCACATGTACCTAACACCGAATTTCGATCTCCTCACAGTACCCTCCTACATAAACTCTCAATCAAAATCCCCCCTCATCCGCGTAGTCACATCCCGCGAGCTTCGTTCCTCCGCCGAGAAAGCCCTCCTACAATACAAACCCATGATATCAGAACACACAATATATCTCGAAGCAGAAGAAGCATTCAAAGCTCTAGCCACATATTTGGAAGAAAAAATGAGCAGTGGCAAGGCACCGACGACGTTACTTGATGCTGCCGTGTTCAGTTATGTGTATCTGCTTCTGGAGCTGAACGAGCATGTATGGCCAGATAGGAGATTGGTGGATGTGGTTCTGAAATTCAAGGCTTTGAGAGCACACACGGAAGTCATCAAGAAGAACCATTTCAGAGTGAGGCCGCCTGGACTATGGAAGAATTTGAATGACAGGGCGAGGGATGGGTAGAATTTCCAGATAGCGGAAATACACAGGTTCGAAATAGTGGGGAAGCGGTGGTAGATATTGTAAGAGTAGGATCTGAGGGCGTTTTTACACGGCTGAGGAGACGCGCATGATACCCTACTGAATAAAAGCATGGAAAGGAAAGCAATGGCATGAATTGATTGTATGGACCATGATAAAAGAGACGTAAACCGTGTACACCAGTATCGAATTTAATTCGTCAATTCTCTTGAAAGTCGAATTCGAGTACGGAAGCATAAATTCTAAATTATGGCGGTCTGGGAACATCAACGGTCATGGCCAGGTAGTGCGGAGCAATGTATTTAACAGGAAATGAGGCTGGAGCGTAGTGCTGACTTCACTTTAGGTCCGGGTCATAGTGATATGATTTATACCCTTTGCCGTCAGATATTTCCCGCGGTGGATCACCGTCTATTTTTCACAATCAGATACTGACAATATTTCAGACGTTCTAGTAGAGGACAGTCCTCCGTCGGCCACCAAGAAATCCAGACCTACAGATGAAGTACTTGCTTCATGCACGATTTTGGGGAAGAAAGTGGTGGTGATGGTTACCTGCCTGGACAGAGGTCTGAAATCTTCGATGTCTATTTGTAATGGCTGTATTGTGGAGAGATGGTCAGGGTCGAAGAGTCTACTGAGATAATGGCTATGTTATTAATCGATCAGTACGTCCTTGGCGTGGTCCTTGAGGATGAAGAATTCCGCAACGCTATTACTAGTCGTATGATCGATCGTATCGACCAAGATAGATGCTATCGGGCGAGCCCATACTGGATACAGAAAAACTCTACGAAACTACGCCTCAACGCTCTATGCTGCGAAAACTCATTGTGGATTTTTCCCTCTTCTCAACCCTTCACTCGATCGAAGATTTTGACATTCAAGATGTCAATGGTGAATTTCCCTTCGGAATTCCGGTTTGAGGTCTCCCGGGGTTTAATGGAGCAAAGAGCTGTGATATCACAGGCTCCAGCGTCGAAATCATGGGTCTGGAATCGTTGTCAATATCACCATCTCAACAATGCCCACCCCCATTGCAGTTGAACTCCAAACAGTCCTGCACACATCAGCATCGTGGGCACGAACACCAAGGAGGATATTTAAAGATTCCGTGCAGGCCTTTCCATCGTCCGTCCAGCGTTCTGTAAAATCGAACGCGACTGTCAAAAGCCCTGATTCCGTGTGTAGGAATTAAATCTGACATTAGATATTCTGCGTCCTGGATAATCTTCGGTGATTCCAGAAGGATTATTGATTGGGACACTTTGTACCTTGATTTCGCTATCGATTTTTCATCATGGTCTTGATATATTACTGTTTTGTCTGGTTTGGTGGAAGGAGATTTCACGATTGGGAAATTAAAGGGGGGATTTAGGCGTTGAGATTTAGACGGTTTTGATATCGCATGCTGGGGGATAATGCGGTCCTGGAAGATAAACAACGTATAGGCAGATTTGAGAAGACGATTTTCAGACAGGAATTCAGGGTTTGCGGGGAATGAGATGTTTACAGTGATATTCTAGGTCGATCTTATCAATTAAAATCGAAATAGAGGTGGCTTATAATGCTTTTCGAAGTGTCCCGGCGTAGCCATCGATGAATGTTACTTTCTTTCTCTGGTTTGAAAACCAGATTCTGTTCTTGGAACAGGATAACCAAAGGCAAAAATTGTTTCGACAAAGTTTCGATTCAAGTCTCTGCCCCTAGACCGCCAGAAATCATTAATATATCGTATCTCTCACATCTCGATCCAATCCACTCCACTCCACTCCACTCCAATCCAGCTCCATACATAAACACATTTCATTCAATCACCCGCTCTTCCTAACAATGAACCCATACCACACCTTCACACCAACCCATTTCTCCCCCCTCTTCCCAACCACCCCATCCCTCACCATATCCCCGCTAACAGCACACTCCCTCACCCCCCCTCCAACAATCTCAAACCCACATTCCCCCGCCGCCTCAATCGTCTCATTGATCCCGTGAATCCAACTCCTCCCCCGAATCTTGATATCCTTCCCCTCTTCGTCCTGGCTCGTAAATCCGGCTTGACTCTGTAGTCCCATATCCGGGTGCATATTCGTCACCAACGCTACACCACCGGGCCTAAGGAGGGAAGAGAGAGCCTGGAAGAAAGGGCTGAGGGGAAAGTGTTCTAGGACTAGTGTTGAGATGAGGCCATTGAATTTCCTTTCAACACGCTGATCGGGGTTTTCTCCTATGGGGGGAAGGTGGATAGGTACTTTCTCCGGATCCGTCGAATCGAGGAAATCATGGCATAGGAAGTCTACTTTTACCGTCCATGTCTCGGGTGGATTTGGGGGAGGTTGTCTATCCCGACTCGCGTCATCATGTATCTTTCGGCGTGCAATATCGAGCATACCGCTCGAAGCATCGATGGCTAATACCTTCACTGTGGAACCACCCGATCTCCAGCGGGAAGCTTGCATAAGTTTCAATGTATTCCGTCCCGTTCCACATCCCAAATCGACAATCTCGATTGTTTTCTTTCCTGCTTCCTCTTCCCCTGCGTCCCCATCTCCATGTCCGTGTCCATCTTCAACCCATTCGATGAACACAGGTAATAACGTTTCTAACTCGTAATCATCAATAGCCTGAAGTACATTCCCATCCGAATCATAGATTTCCGCCCAGGTGTTATAAGCTTCTACCGTCGAAACATGGCGAATTGTGATCTTCTCTCTGCTGCATTGCTGGCGGGTAGAGGATTCAGAGATTGGTGACTCATCAGTCATTGAGGAAGTGGTTTGGTCTGACATTTCCAGTTTTGTTTCTGAGGACTGTGAAAGATTGGTTAGAGAAGTGTTGAATGTAGTGGTGGGTGAGAGAGTTGTTTAAGAATAGTTGAGAGAGGCAGGTACAAAGACAAGAAAAACGAGGCTGTGAGTCTAATAATATAGCGGTAGGAAGACTAATCTAATGAATGATAATCGCCTTTTTTCACTTCCAAAAATTGAGGTATGCGAGTAATCAATCCAGAAGTGATAATAGCAAGGAAAAAAGGGACAAGCCATTTATATTTCCGTCTGTATGCGAAGTACTAGTATCATAATGGAACATCCAATGAAGCTGGGAGGTTATAGATGACTCACTTCTGCATCGACGCTCACCCCCCGCCACGAACCAAATTCCAATCTTAAAGAGTTTTGATTCGCCAGCTGTGGGTTTCCACATATCATGTTTTTCACAGGCAGGTCGAGGAATTGAAGAGATAGGATACAGGGTAGAGCTGGTCTTGGCACTGAGGGACAGCGAAAGCGTCGGGTCATCATCAGTGTGTTAGATATACATACAGAGAATGGAACGGACATAAAAATCACCAGAATAATACTTTGAATTTGTTAGAATAACAAATCCACCGCCTATCTACAAGGCTCAGAGTACGCAACAGCAATAGCAATACAGTATGCGCCAAACACTTTTCGAATTCCTCAACTCCAAACAAAGAATCGAACAATTACTGCCCAAGAGCCTCCCCCTTAGCCTCAACATACTCTTTCGCCAACTTCTTAACCTTCTCAATACCCTTCTTATTCCCCTCCTTCTCCTCAAACTCCAACCACCTTTTAAACACATACTTAGCCCGTCTCGGCCTCATACTCTCCTTCGTCATCCTCGTGAACAACGCTCTCGCTTTCTCCTTATCGGCACCAACATGATCTCTGCCCTTGGTCAACTCGAGATCAAGATACATGTCCCAGATGTCCCATCGCTTTTTGTATGTCTCCACCAATCCTTCGAAGGTAGTGCGACCGCGTTCGATGTCACCATTAGGTGATTTGAATTCCAGTGCGCCGAAAAGGGTGATGATATGGCGGTGTTCGTGTGTAGGCAGGGATTGGGTAGCGCGTTGGAGGAGCGCGCGTGCAGAGTCGGGTTTATCCAGGGTGGTCATTAGGAAATTGGCGTAGTTGGCCCAGAATACTGGCGTGATAGAGATGTCCCGGACTTTGCGCATGCGCTCATAAAGATCTTCTGCTTCCTATGCGATACGTTAGTGGCCGATCAAGAATACGTAGGGCAACGCAAACATACCTTGTACTTCTTGACCTCAGGATCAGAGTAGATATTAGCAAGACGCTCGAACAATAACGCCTTGTTGCTGTTCTGGCAAGCACGCTCAAAGATGCCATCAAGACTCTCCTGGGTTCCGTGTGCGTTCTCCAAGTAAAGCCATGCAGTCCAAATGTCCAACTTCTCATCTTCCTCACGGATGTGAATAGTCCTCAAAGCTCGCTCCAAAATCGCGCGTGCCTTCTCTATCTCACCAAGGTCCTCTTGGAACTTCATGTAAGCCACCCAAAGACCAGCAGAGTTAGGCTGTCCAAGCAGTTGTCGCTCAAAGTCGTCAACAGATTGAGGGCCGTTCTTATCCATGTCTCCAGTCTTGTCAACTTGGATCTCAGCCTTTCTGCGCTTCTTCTTTTTCGACGGCGCTTGCTCTGCTTCCGACACTCCGCCCATTTCCTGGTCGAGCTCACCGTTCCAGTCAAAGCCAGCTGTTGTGAGTCCAACTGATGGCTTGACAGGTTTGGCATCGATGTCCATCTCAGACGCATCGTCGGAACCATCCTGCTCAGGATCAAAGTCCTGGACGTCCCCCAGGTCAACCTCATCGTCCATATCCACATCGCTATCCTCTGCGTCCCCAGCATCCAATGGAACACCACCATCAGACTCGTCACCGTCGCTGTCCTCCCCATCAGCCAAGTCCGCGAAGTGCGATGCTTTGAGACTGAAGTTGATTTGGTTCTGGTTGGGAGTTTGGCCTCTCACAATCTTGATGATTTTGGCCTTGACTTTGTCACCCTCCTCAAAAAGCTTCTTGAAGTCCGTGACCTTGCCATCAGCAATCTCGGACCGATGACACAAGCCCCGGACATTGCGCGAGTTCTTGATGCTGACGAAGACACCAAAATCAACAACGCGCACAACCGTCGCGTCAACAATTTGCCCTTCTGAAAGATCTGCCAACGTAAGAGGCGGTTGCCAGCTCGCATCCTTGAGAATGGAATCCTTCAGCGTCATCTTCAATTTTTGATTTGCTGCATCGCAAGAAAAGATTTTTCCCTGCACTAGCTGGCCAATTTGGTAACCTTCCTTCCAATTCTTCAAGAACTTATCAGATACATCCGCGTATCCAATATATGCTGTGATATTGTGACCAACCCAGACGAAGATGCCGTGATCGTTGATGGTCTTGATGAAACCGCGAACCATGTCGCCGGGCTTAAGATCGGAGTATGTAGCAATGTGACGATCTTTGACGGGAGAATTCGACGATGACAGAACAAGAGATGGTCGCATAGATAGGTTGACTCGCTTGCTGACAGTGTCGATGTGTACAACAGCGACCTTCACGACATCGTTCCTGTCATGTTTGGATATGTCTACAGTGTCGTAGTCATCAGCGATGTCCACGAGTGGGACGAAGCCATTGACCTTCTCACTCAACCGGACACACAAATCTTTATTGGTGACCTTTGTGAGACGACCAGTGTACACATTGCCAACCTTGAGTTCCTCGAATGACTGAGGACCTGGTTTTGCACCCACGACGTCGAATTCGGCCTTATTCTTTTGCAAATCGATGCCTTTGACACGCACGCGTAGCGCGCAGCCGATGGGATACCCTTTCTGAAGATTGTTGCTTGATGCTACAAGGTCTAAGATGTCGATAACACCCTCAACGTTTGGACCAACTTCAGCAAAGATGTGACCACCAGCCATGCTGCTGATGAAAGCCAATCTCTCCTCACCAATTTCTAGTTGAGCGATTGTCAACAACTTTGGATCTTCCTCGTCAGCCTTTTTCGCGGAACATTCGAAAACAGAATGCATGGCGTTGCGGTGACTGAGTGGCAGATACTTCTGAGTGCGTGCCTCATGAAGACCAATGATCCGCACAGGCACGACCACGCCGTTGTGAAAATTAGAGAGTGGATGCTTGGGATCCGGGATAGAATCATAGTCGTTGTAGATTTCGGAGACGTGAATTCGACCATCCACGTTATCGGCCAGGAAAACATTGATTTGGTTTGTCAGTACCTTCCTTATCTTCGCCTTGGTCTTCGTTCCCAAAGAAAAGTCGTCGATGGTGGAAGAGACTTCGTCAACAGGATTGATGAGATCTCTACTCACGGTCGGAGCACTAGAGCTCTTCTCCTTGGTAGCCATGTGTTCTTCTCGCACTGTCAAAGTCACTCGCTTCTTTGCAGGGTCGGTTCTCCAAATATTAGCACGAATGGATTGACCTCTCCACATGCCGAAGTCTGAGCCTTCCAGGAGACGCATCTGGTCAGACATGCCACCGACAGGTAGCAAGCCGCTGAAGCCACCAGCGAATTGTACAAAAATCCCGTTGCTGTCGACATTGCTGACAAATCCTTCAAAGGCAGTGTTTGGCTTGACCTGCTCGAAGCTTGACAACAAAGTGCCCTTCCTAGCAGCTTTGATCAAACTTGGCTTCTTCGACAATGCAACAGCATTCTGGTGGGCCAATTTTTCCAGCACCAAGAGATTTTGAAGTTTCTGACCGACACGGATCGACTCCATGGTGGAAGCGTTCTTCTTCTCTGAGCCGTCACTAAGTTGTCCAATAGCGAGTACAGCTTTGACTCCTGAGTCAAGTTTCAGGTCGATCACTTTCTCACCAACAGAAGCGACAGTGCCTTCCACCATCTCGCCAATCTGCAGCTTGCCTAGAACTCCCTGCTCATCGACTCCAGAAATCGATGGATCCTTGCACGAGACTTTCATTTCCTTCTTGACAGGATCGATGAATTTGACGCGAACATTGACAACTTGCCCAGGCTTAAAATGTTCCTCTGGGTTCTTGATAAAAGCTTCACTCATCTCAGCTACAGGGAGCCAGGCACGAACGCGACCATAGAATTGTACCTTTGCGCCAGCTTGGGTGACGACAATTATAGTACCTGGGCTCTTGTCGCCGACCTTGATGTTGTCGTATGTTGTCCATGGCTCAGCATCCGAGTTCACCAAGGTCTTCTTTAAGGATAGACGAATCTGCCTCTTGTCGAGGTCCGTAGAAAGCACACGAGCCTTGAGCTTTTGGCCAGGTTTGAACTTCCGGTCCGGGTGCATAAGTGTGACATCGGCCATGTGCATGGCTGGGACAAGCCCCGAAATTCCCTCGGCCAGGTTCATGATCATACCTCCAACCTGCGCATTTGTTGGGTTGATCACAAATCGCTCAAAGGTGCCCTTCACGATCTGACCAACAGGAACGTCGTCGATCCTCAGGAAGGGCTGATCGAGTACCTTTTGCTCGAGCGAGACGAGGAAAACACCATCGACCGGGTTGAAGCCAATGACTCGGGCCTTGTGCGTTGATCCCAGCTTGAAGAGACCGCTGTCTTGGGATAGCATGTCAATTTTCTTCTCAGACAGTCGAGAAATATGAGCAAATGCTCGGACTCTGGGCACTCCAACGTCCAGAAATAATCCCAAAGCTGCCTCGACTTTGACGACCTTTGCGTCGACAATAGACGATAGCTTGAGCTGATCCAGAGGAGAGACACCTTGCTTGTTCTTGAGACACTCTGATGAGAACTCCAGGACATGATCGACGACTGATATTCCGACCTTCTCCGATTCATCTTTGGGGAAAGTGAAAAGTATTCTGGCCTTGATCTTGGAACCGATCGAAAACCTTTTCTCAAAATCTGTCAGGCCTTGAGCTCCACCGGCATGAATCTGGTCTGCTGTAACGTCAAGCATTCCCATGATCTTTCCTGTAACTCCAAAGCTTGTAACATCGGTGACGAGGACCTCCACGGCGGTTCCAGGAAGGAAGGCATTGACCGTCGGCGCATCGGTGACGAAGTGTGTCTTCTTTACATTGCCAGCTTTTGAGTAATCTGCCGATAATTTGACAATCTTTCTGTTTGCGCCAAAGCCAGTGACCAGGCAGAGAAATACTGCACCCTCCTGAATTGTCGAATGATCGATGCCAGCTCCAACGTCTTTTGCACCCATGAAACCCTTTATTGACTCTGCATCTTGTACGCCCATTTCCATGATAAGACCGTGATCCTCCACACTGACAACGCTTGCCTGTACCATGCTGTTGACCACGATATCGGACTGAATCAGACCCTTGTTCGCGAGTTGCGGTTGCAGACTCAACTCAATATGCCTCTTGTGCTTGCCTCCAACGTCGGTCCCATTTGATGTGACGTACGCTCGAAGATATTGACCAACATGGAACAGATTGCTCAACTCAATGTCCTCGAATTCCTCGTCCTCATCGTCGCTCTTATCTTCCTCATCATTGTCCGCCAACATCTTCTCCACCCTCTTTGTAAGTTGATCCGAGACAGCGGTAAGAGGAACATATCCAGTAAGGTTATTCGGCAGTGCAAGCGCGATATCTCGTGAAGTGATTTTCGTGATTTGACCAAGCACCAAAGAACCAGGAATCAACCTCTTGAAGCTCAATCCCTCAATCTTCTCAACCTTCTCCACCTCTTCTGCATCAGCATTCTTCGTCTTCCTTCTCTTTTTAGATATCATTTGTTGAACTTCATTCTCCCCAGCATCCAATTCATCGTCGCTCAAATCTCTCCTCGGTTTCGCCCCTGCTTCCTCAAAAAGAGCATCCTGTGTAGCTTCGATAGCAATCTGTTTGTGTTCAAGTGGAGTCAAAACACTGGCGCCACCTCGAGGAAAGGAAGTCTCTGCAGTTTTCGAGGATGACTTGAGGGCGGACAGCTTCGGGGCGTCCGATTTGGCGTCTGGTTTGGTTTGGTTGGAGCCAACGTCTGATTTGGATTCTGTAGTATCCGTTTTGGCAATCCTACTCCTCCCCCCCTCCTTCAAATCCACCTTGGGTCGTTTCGAAGGGCGCGAATCCTCTCTCGTAGGCTTCGCGCTCCTTTTCGCAGATTTCTTTTCCGACATCGTGAAGAAACAATCGCGATCTTTAAACACTTTGTATGGAATGGTGCAGGGAGAAAAGTTGCAAAAGTTGAACTTTCGCTTAACTTTTTTGCCGGCGCTAGACAGGAATAGGTAGAAAAGTGGACCTGGCAAGGCTGGACTGACATGAAGTAATACTCTGGATCGTAATACTTCTTATTATCTCAGGCTGCAAATAGTCCCCGGATAGGCAAATATTTAAGAATATTAGATGAAGTTGTGAAGCAAATGCGAAGATTCCAATCGTTCAAGAAATCCTGCTAAGAAGATGTAATGCTCGTAGGTATCCAAATATCTTACGTTTGCGAAGAGGAGTATGATTACCAAACAAATCGTAGGATATCAGAACTTGTAGCAGGAATAGTGTAGCGGCACCTGATTGCCAAGACTCAAACACTCTTTACTCAATCGCACGGAATCTCACTCAAACGCAAGCTAGTGTCAGGAAATTATTGACAATCATATCTTCTTTCGCTCAAACGCTATGCTAAAATTAACGGGCGTCACAAAATTTGCGGCCAAAATCGAATATTCAACCCTCCTCTTCCTCGTCATCATCCCAACCATCCTGCACTCCGGCCCACCCCCAACCAGCCCGTCTAGCATGACCAGGCCCACCAGTGCGCATCTCTCGAGCCCGAGATCCCTCTCTCCAGCACCTCGCCACATAATCATCTCCGAGCGTTACCAAATCCCCATCATACGTCCAAGCGACAGATGTAACCTCCTTCTTGTGTCCCTCCAAAAGCGGTGTGCCAACGTTGTTGTGGATAGGAATAGTATCGAGCATCCTAGCAGAGATTCCTGACGTAGACGATGCGCTGCGAGCCAATCTCGGTCGCGATCCAAAGATTGGGCTTGATGACATGGCTGGAGATGAGGATCGGTTCCCGTTGATATCATATAAACGAGGTGGGCTTGATAAATCCTCTTGCATCAGTTGAGAACGATTCAAAAAGCTTTCATCAGTTGGAAATAGAACAGGGCTGCCATCGGAGCTGCCGACGGCAAGTAGCTCAGCCTTATCTCCTTTAGCAGGGCGGACCGCTGCCTTCACATAGAAGGATGTGGCGTGTAGCATTGGATGTCTGAAACCGTAAATGGGTCCAAGACCTGTTCGATCGTCTGCAACAGAGCGAGAGTGCTTTGCGGAAAAGGTCGAAGATATTTCAGGGGCACATCCGAGGATGAGATGGGATGTCGAGTATGCGTATACTGTGTTGTCTCGGCTCAAAGCATATATTCTGCTTCCGTCGCCGCCCTGCGTCAATGACGTTACACCAAAATGGCGGTGTCTTGAATGCGATTCTGGCTGCTGCGTAGTTGACAAGGCGACGGGAATATTGCGTCTGCTGTATCGGTTTCGAATGTCCCAAAGTTTCAACGTGGTGCTGGATTCCGAACCGGTAAGCAACAGATGCGATCGACCCGGGGAGGCGAGGAATGATATCGATGTTACAGATAAGGCTCCAACTCGGGACAACTGTGTAGGAGCGGCGTCCTTGAGACCAGAATCTCTTGCGAAGTTGCCATTGTCTTTCATGGAGTGTGTGTCCGAATGTGCTCCGAATATGGTAGTATACGCATTAGCATCCCAGGCCTTGTACTGGGTCCTCAGCTCGTTTGCAGGAGTGAAGTCAGAGGGGCGTCTAGTCTCAGCAACGTAGACCTCGGCACCCTTACATCGCATATCCCAGATTCTCACACTGCCATCCCGACTCGACGTTGCGATGACATTGTCATTGTCTGGCTGGAAGCAGACTTGCTTGACCGAGGTGGTATGCTCATGCATTCGATACCTGATCTTTTGCGTCTTCATATCAATGATCTGAGAAGATTGATCGCCGGATGCAGTGGCCAACAGGGAGTCATCAGACGAAAAGGCAAGATCCATGACAGCATTGGTATGAGGCTGAAAGGGAAGAATGGTTTCCGAGAACAGATCCCTTGAACCTCGTGCAGTCTCAACCAAGCGTATACTGCCCGATTCATCTCCGATGGCAAGGAGTGTGTTTGTGTTACAGCTTGCTGTGCAGAATGGTAGTGCTGGATGTGCGAATTGGTGTGAATCTTCCGGCTTGGTATAGAAGTTGGCTGTCTGGGCTTGCCAATCTAGGGACTGGTCAGCATATCTCAAATCAAGACAATTGAGAATAACGAACGTGTGCAGTTGTCTCGCCGCCGACCCCTGGTAATGTATTCTGACCCTCCAAAAGATCGTTCCAACACTCTTGAGGCAGCACAACCCCCTTGGGCCCTTCGAATGCGTGGAGGTGGTGCCCTAGGCTCTGGCGTTATACTCCTCTGATACACATGTAGATCGTCTAGAAATGCCGGCGGCGAGCTCGGGATGGCATCGTCTGGACGAACACGCTTGCATGGAGAGGACCGCTGGGGCGGCGATGATTCTGGAGTAGCATATGATTTGCGCTTCCTCGAGCTCGAGGTTGGGGTCTGTAATGCCTTCGAATTCGCGTTGATGTCCTGAAAGACCACGCTCTTTTTGTTCGGGGTGCGATGCTGTCGAGGGGGTGCGACTCGAGCGTTGAGCGAGGATTGGTGTGTGATATCGCGTAATTGTCTTCCAGCTCGAGTCGCAGTGGGCTTTGAGACACGGCCTGCTGAGGATCTCGGGGTGAAGAATTTGCTGAAGCGTTTTGGGGTGACTGGTGGCGGTTTCCTGAGTCTACCGGTAGGGTTGAAGAGGTTTTGGTCGTCGTTGACGGGGGGAGTAATTCCACGACTCGACATTGTTTAAGATATGCTGGGAACAATGGACAGCGTGTACAATAGAGAGACAGCAGAGATGCAAACGGAAGCAGATTGAGGAGAATGGTGGGAGTTATTGGAGAGCTTTGACCCAGTCGCGCTCTGCAACCTGAACACGAGCACGAGGTCGCGAGACGTGACGTGACGTGAAGGCGTCGCGGAAAAGAAAAGCCGGCCGCGATTGAGGAGGGCACTATGTGAAGGGGCCAGTGTTTCGACGGCAAGTGAATCGCAGTTTATGGAACAGATGATTGCAATTCGACATTGCAATCCGACGAGACGAGAAGTTTGAAGATGGAGGTTGCCAGAGGTCAATTGGAAGTTCCAGACCTCGTGCCTTACCGATCCATGGATGGTATTTTCCACCCAACAGGGTTAGCGGGGTGTCTTGATCAGCACGTAGACAGGTATTCTGAAGTTATTCTGGAGCAAAACATGACCATAAATACATTTATTACCATACGACTTCATACTAATCATTGGCATCTGCACGTCGCGTATCAAATCCAAACCATTCCCAGCCTCTCTCCACTTAAGTCCAGACGCGTTGAGATTTCTTCTGCTTCCACATGACATGAAAGAATTGAAGCCTAACAGGAATCCGATCTTCTTCCCGTCCCCTTTGTACACCTGCTCCTCTTCAAAACAGCAACAATCACGCCCCAACATCTCCTGCTTGCTTATTATCCACCATCGCGAAACTCTTGACCTATATGGCTTCTTTCATTCCTTCCGAAATGAATGCACTGAAAGAATCCCAATCATTTGGCGCAGAGGCCATTAACGGCCGCACCTTGCTTTTTGAGTTCGAAATTCGCTTAGGCTTGTTGGTAAGACGTAATTCAGCTGATTGTCCTTTTTTTCCTCTTTGCGAGCTCTTGTGGTCTGTAGCAGAATCGTCTAGGTTAGTCGTCCGAGGTTCATCGTGTTTCCGCTTTTATGGCCTCCCAATTGCTAAAATTTTGCTGCTCGATAGAGATGCCACCTTGCAAAATCTTGTTATAGAACACGCTCTTTGCCACACAGCGTACTGCATATACTCGATTTATTGTAAGATCGCGGTTTGATGAACGTATGCGAGTTCTCCTTGTTCGTTGCATGAGTCTATCGCGGGCGGTCTTGAAATGAGGACTGGGTATCCCGCAAAGAAATTGTTGAGAGCCTTCTTCTGTCCTGTGACGAGAGATCCCGATTGCTTGTCTAAGGTGTATTGAAACCCCTTCCTTAACGAAATGGCTGGCTGATGAGTTGATTGTGAGAGACGTGGGACTTTGGTAATCCGTGAGCGATGAGTAGATGTATTCGAATCAGCGAAGAGAGATGGAGGTAGTGAAGTGGTTCGGGTTTTGTAGGGGTTTACGCCCATTTATTAACCGCTCACTCACCCGGCACTCGGGTAGCACTGCGAATCAATATCCAAGATCTGCGACAAGCGAGGCGAGATGATGTTTCACACGGGACGGCCCTGGAGAGCCTTGACCAAACAAACACGTGAGACAGTATGACGCGGGTGGCTGTGCGACAAGAATTGTGGATCGTGAATTTCACTAGACGCGCCGCTTTTGACGACGTGGAATTCTGCAAACGACTCTCCTTTGTATATACAGATGTACCCCGTACTCCATCGCAAACAGACGCTCTCCAAGCAATAAATGAATCTCTCTCTCTCCCATCACAAAGGACTCTCGCCTCGCTGTCGCCGACTCATCACGAACCTGGATTTTGAAGACTGAGCAGGGGTTCTCTAGGTACGCTCTGGCGCGTATCATACCCGCCCCGACAGCACGCTTGCAATTCAATATTGGTTTTCCAGTGCCAGAAGGCTATTCGTGAATCTGTCAAATTGATTTGTAAACTCGCCCAGTGTTTAAAGATACAATCAACTAACCAAAGTGTAGCATCTTTAAAATTGCGCGCTGTGTCAATACCCGGACCTGTGAGAGAAAGAGGATACAACAGGTACGCCCCGGCACAATATCATAAGGTAAGCATCAAACACTTTTTATCCAGCATTCATCCTCCAACATCAAACATACCTCTCACAATTTTTGGAATCAATTTCGAGTCTCGCCAGAAAGTTATCGATATCATTTTGGAATGGCGAAAGTCTTACTGATTTGGCTGTCTTTTAGTCTTAAGTAAGGGCCGAACCTCTGAACAGAGTGCCAGAAGGGCTGAAGAGGCAAGTGGTGAGTCATGGTCTGGTTTACGACATCTACAAGACGGCGGTTCTTTGAGTTCTATTTTTGCAAGATACGTCTTTCCAAGCTTCTGACGAGCAAATCTCAGTTGTTGGCAAAAACTTTCATGATAGAATTCTTCATATGGAGGGTCTATGCTGACTTGAGTGAATTGTAGACTGAGTGGGCTTCAAAATTCGTGCACAAAGACCTGAAAGGTACGGATACCAGTTTTTCTGCAATTTTCTTTGATCTTTGTCACGAACGGTATGGCATAATTGATTGATCAAAGTTGGAACGGCCGCGGAAGATTCCCGGAAGAAAAATCTCGGATATCGCTATCTAGGAACTTGACGATCTCGCTGAGTCATTGAGAGACTGTAACTAATCTGGAAAATAGTGCTGTATGCCCGACCCGGATGTCGAGGACGGCTGATCCCATCAGAAGTGGCGTAAGGTAGGTCTTCGCAACCATTCTTACAGACGTCCGCATGATAGTGATATCTAGGATCGATATGTCGATCTTGGATATCACTTGGTAGACTTCTGGCAAGATTCAGTCAGGCATTTGCCAGACATGTATCGATGTTGATTTCGATGCGAACGATCATAACTAATACGGTGTTGCAGTACTGTCTACACCATACCTGGCTGGAAGCCTGACCGAGGGTCCAAGGACTGACTGCTACTTTTCATAGGGTAAGGCTGTCACAAATTTATTTCGCGCGTGTTGCAAGAGGATAATATCGAGCATTAATGCACCAATATGAGATCATTATGGATAAATCTTTGCCAAGCTTCTGTTTGAGGCTCGCTAGGAATTCATCGATACCGAAATCGATTGAAGGACAGTAACTGATTCGAGAATGTAGTACCGTGCACGCCAGACCCGGAAGCTCTTGAAGACTTTCTGATAGGTACTTGTCGACAGGTAAGTTCCCACTGTGATGTCGATCTGCAAATGTGAGATCAATATTGATAAATTCCTGGCAGGATTTCTGGTAAGCTTCGCCAGAAATTTATCGATATTGATATGGAGTTGAAGGACAGTAACTAATCTTAAGTGTTTGATAGGATAGCCCGCTCCTTCCTGCTTGCCTGCGTGGTTGCCCGTGCATGAGCGCTTGCAAATAGTTTAACCTGGACCTCAAACAACCTCATTTCACTCATAATCGCTTCCTTGTTACTCTCTTCCTACAAAACACAGCTAAAATGTCCTATAACGCATCACAAGGCGCCGGATCTGCTTCAACGAAGTCAGGACAGTCTGCTTCAACGTTTGCGGCTTCTCTGGGCGGAGGTTTGGCTATTTTTGGCGCCTACCTGATAGGATTTTGGCTGTTAAGAGAGAAATTTAGCCGAATCTAGTACGTACGGCACAGTATTTCGTGTATGTATTATTAATTCGTTGAAAAGCCGACCCAAGACATTCCTAGTGGCCGAAAAGGATCGAGTCCCATCGCCCCCTCAAGGCTTCTTTCGCTGGATTGCGCCTGTCTTTTCGACGCCAAACAATGAATTGATATCCAAGTGTGGCCTAGACGCCTACTTCTTCCTCAGATACCTTCGGATGCTCCTCAAAATCTTTATCCCCTCGGCAATCCTAATTCTTCCGATCCTGATACCCATAAACAGCCGCGGAAACAACTCAGACGTGAGAGGCCTGGACAAATATGGATGGCAGAATTACGACAGGGCTCGGACCGATCGATTTTGGGCTCACCTGCTCCTAGCCGTGGCTATACTCATGTGGTTCTGCTACAATGTGTATGATGAGCTACGGGGATACATCCGGGTCAGGCAGGCATAGTATGCCCACTTTCTTCACCATTGAGCTACCCACAGTGCTAATCTAAGATCCAAGTTTGACCTCCCCTCAACATCGGCTCCGCGCATCGGCCACTACCGTCCTGGTCACCGCGATTCCACGCAAATGGCTCACTTATGAGGCCCTGGATGGTCTGTACGATGTGTTTCCAGGCGGTATTCGCAATATCTGGATCAATCGCAACTTCGACGAGCTCAATGATAAAGTACAACTACGAGATTCACTTGCTGGCAAGCTAGAAAACGCGGAAACCTCTTTAATACGCAATGCAAAGAAGAAACACACTGAACAGCTCCAGAAAGAGGCAAAGTCATCGAAAAATTCGCAATCAAAGAAGGACAAGAAGCGTATGGATGACGAGACGGACGCTGCTGGCGTCCAAATGGCCAACCAGCCGGGTTTGAGTTCTGGCAATCCACATCAGCCGCACACGGTATGTAATCCATTTAAACAGTGTCAACTCAGGATGGGCGACATATTTCTGGCAACATTTCGTTTTGAGATTGCCATAAGTTTAGCGAGTGCTATCTTGATTGTGTGACTTGTAACTAATGTGAGTGTGCAGGTCGACGAGACGCTTGACGAGGTGTCTGACGACGAGACAGAACAGCCGAAGCCGAAGCCACGCGATCCGGTATTCGGTGCAATCTCAGAATTTGGACACGAAATTGCTGGTTTTGGCCGGAAGATTGTTGACGATGTTACCAATGCGCCCAAGTACTTGAACGACCGTGTGGAGGGCTTTTATGAGGTCCATGATTTTCAAGCGGATGGCACAGCTGGTGGGAACCAATCAAACCCCGTGTCAAGATTCCATGATTCTGGCGACATGGAACCAATTGTTGGCCGAAGACCTAACAAGCTAGATGTCTCGGATTTGGACGGGTCAAAAGAGCAAGGTGGCGACGGTCGAGTACACGTGGAGCCACCTACCCCTACCACTGTTCGGCCCCTAACTTCCGCTTCAAAAAAGATTGCCCATACAGATTGGACCAGCGGATTTCTGGAGCCTGCACCAAAACGAGGCTGGCGGATCTGGAAGGATAGTCATGGAGTTGCGATGCCTAGTCCGGAGCCCAAATCAAGAGAACAAGCAGAGCTAGGAGCTTCCCTTGAAGAGGAGGACCACAAGAGTATGTCCTTAGAAGGCGAGAAGTATCCTCCCGCGTACAAGAAGCAATATCTTAACGACGAAGGTTTCGAACAAGAGCCTAGGTGGAGGCAATACCTCATCCCAGAGGATCGGGATACCATGCGCCTTCCCCTGTTCGGATTCACTTGGCTTCCCTTCATGCCCTCCTGGACCTTAATGGGCCAAAAGGTGGATACCATCTACCACTGCCGCAAGGAGATTGCCAGATTGAACCTTGAAATCGAACAAGATCAAAGCGAACCTGAGAAATTTCCTCTGATGAACTCAGCATTCATCCAATTCAACAGCCAAGTTGCAGCGCACATGGCTTGCCAGAGCGTAAGCCACCATATGCCTAGTCAGATGGCTCCTCGTATCGTGGAGATTGCTCCTGGAGATGTCATCTGGGACAATATGTCGATGAAATGGTGGGAGCGATACCTACGAGTGATTCTCGTGGTTGCAATCGTTGTTGGGCTAGTCTTAGCATGGGCTATTCCGGTCTCCTTCCTGACGAGTCTTGCGAACCTTTCCGATATACGAGATCGCTGGCCGCATATCTTCGGCTTTATAGGTAACTACCTACCCTCTGATGAGAAAGAAGCACTTTCCAACTGCAAAACAACATGGCTATACGGTATACGTTATGCTCGTGTTACATCATATAGTGTATAGCTATGCTATGGTGGACTAGTAGAAGTGCTTTCTTTGTCATTTCAATATGCTCTACACGTGGTAGCTGATTCGCTTGCTAGATGACATACCTACATGGCTCAGATCCGCCCTTCAAGGTCTACTACCTCCTGCTCTTACAGCTGCTTTGCTTGCTCTCTTACCCGTCATACTTCGTATGTTGGCAACCCAACAAGGAGTACCTACTGGTATGGGGGTGGAATTAAGTGTTCAAGGCTTCTATTTCGCCTTCATCTTCGTACAACTCTTCCTCATCGTAACACTAGCAAGCTCCATCTTTACCACACTGAGCAAGTTGGCCAAAAATCCAGGCGACATCTTCAACGAACTAGGGAGAACTATACCCACGTCGAGCAACTACTTCTTCAGTTACATGATTCTCCAAGCTCTGTCCGTCAGCTCTGGAGCACTGTTTCAGGTGGGATCTCTGGTGGTTTGGTTCCTTCTGAGGCCTATCCTGGACAATACAGCTCGTCAGAAGTTCAACAGACAATTGAATCTGCCGAGTGTGCAGTGGGGAACTTTCTTCCCCGTCTACACCAATTTTGGGTGCATTGGTACGTTCGCTTCGTAAGTATATCCTCTTGCTCTCCTCGTGCTAATCATAAGTAGGCCTCATATTCTCGGTCATATCGCCGCTTATCATGATCTTCAATATCATCACCTTTAGCCTGTTCTGGATTGCATACCGGTACAACACGCTGTATGTGAACAAGTTCCGCTTCGACACAGGCGGTCTTCTGTTCCCAAAGGCCGTGAACCAGCTCTTCACAGGTATCTACGTCATGGAGATATCCTTGATCGGCTTGTTCCTGACTGTAGAGAACGAAAAGAAGAAGAACCTTGTGTGTCTTCCTCAAGCCATTATCGTTGTTGTCCTCTTAGTCCTCACAGTCGGCTTTCATATCATGCTCAATTACACCTTCAGTCCTCTATTCCGATACATGCCTATCACCTTGGAGGACGACGCCGTTGCTCGAGACGAAGAGTTTGAGCGCGCCCAGAGCAAAAAATGGCTCCTAGCGACTGACGAACAGCCTGAAGAGGACATCGAAGACGCTCTCGAGCGCCGAGAGCAAAGCGAGCAGAAGCAAGAGGCTGAAGCTGAGGCTATCGAACTCGAAGAAATCAGCAAGCGACGACGCTCAAAGCACCTTGGCACGGATTCCGGTCAGCAGCCTAGCACCAATGATCCCCTTCCACAGTCCTCGACAACGTGGGCCGATCGTGCCCGTCGACGCCGAACCACGCTCCAAGCCAATCTCCAAAAACCAACAACGGACTTCTTCAATATGCGAAGCGCGAAACAACACGGCGCCAAACATAAGCGACATCCCCACGATTCCCGCCGAACGACCGATATCGAGACGGGCGGCCAACCCGCCATCGGCGACGCCCTCTTCGGCACCTTCTCCGACGAAATCGAAGATTTGACAATCGAGGAGAGAGATATGCTTGTCCGACGTGCCTTTCAACATGAAGCGTTGCGTTCTAGAAGGCCGGTTATTTGGATCCCGAGGGATGATTTGGGTATCTCGGATGATGAGATTAAGAGGACGAATGCGTTTTCGGACAAGATCTGGATTAGCAATGAGTATACGGGATTGGATAGTAAGGCGAGGGTTATATTTCGGAGGGCGCCGCCTGATTTTTCCGAGGTGGATTTGATTGAGTTGTGAGTTAGTGAAGTGAAATGAAGTGAATTGGTTGAGCGAAGTGGCTGTCTTTTGTGTTGTATCCTTTAGCGAGCCCCGTGCGAATGGAAGTGATGATGGTTACTACGGAGGTAGTATGACTGAGAAATGAGATCATTTACCTTTATGTAACCGCGTGTAAAGTGACATTGATCTCGCAAAAATTCCTGGCAATCAAAATACTCGACTTCCGCGACTGTGAAGGTCTCCTCTTGAGAGGTGTCTGCGATGACCCTGGGGGCTCTGCCATGTTGGATGAGGATATCTTACCTGAAGATATTGTCACTAAGAAATACTCGGAAGCAATCAAGCTTCAGCTTCAACTGGAGATATCAACTACTTACAATCAATCATGTACCTCGTAGACATCGTAGAGACAAAAGCGGCAATTCTATCAATCGACACATCCTGCTGCAATCCTGCAGGTGGGAAAGGTATTCGGCGTTTACCTGGATGATTCTGCTACTTGGTTTGGGATGGTAATGGGTTAGGTTGATAATGGATGGATACTCGTCTCTGAAATCCATACTCATGGTTGTTTTTCTTGTTTTCTGGAAAATGAAAAGCCGTTGAGTTCATGGCTTGAGAGAGCTGGAGAGGAGAGGAATCCTACCCGTTGACTGTCGAATGTAAAATTGTGGAGGTTCAAAGGCAGAAAAGGGGAACAACTTTCATGAGACATAAACCCCCCAGATCTAAGACAAAGAATCCGACAGAAAGTGGTTTGTCAATACACCGGATCATAATCTTACATTATTCTTTCTTGTTCTACAGACATACATACTCAGTTCAATGTCTGCCCTCCGAGGGTAGGAACACCACCATAACTGCCACCAATTCTTCCAAGTTTCCACCTCGCAATCCGTTCTTGGATTTCGTCCCATCCCAGATCCAGTCTCGTCTTACCCTCTTCGTCGCCTTCTTGTAAAACAACTGTTGGTGCTCCACTCCCGTTGCCAGGGTTCATGACCAAGCCCTTGGTGACGTCCCTAGCCACTCTTCTCAAGTCCTTTATGGTAAGCGAGTCAATCTTATCACACATCTCTTTCACTCCAATTTTTCTTCCGTGCATTTGCACTTGCCGTCCGACATCTTCCAGTTCAATCATTCTTTGTTCGAGATTCATGAGTAGAGTCGATCGGAGTTGGTTTTTCGCCCTCATAACTTCCCCCTCTTGAAGCTTATGCCAACCCGTCTCATCGCCCAGTTCCACCAGTTGGCGACACATGACGTCAAGCATTTGTCGTGCGTGCTGTGGGCTGCAAGCTGCCGAGATACCGAAAAGCCCAGAATCTAAATAGGCGTGATTGAACGCCACGCACGATTCTACCCAGTGGAATTGGTTCAAAACCTGTGTGTAGAGACGTGAGTACATTCCCTTTCCTGGTCCACCGGCCGAGAAGGAACCTCCTCCACCAAGAAGAGTTTGTAAAGTGGCGATGGCGTAGATGTCTGGATGGGAAATTGGAACGGCTTCAAAAGCGAGGTGTATGTATGAAAGTCTTGGTAGGGAGGGATTTGCCGGCGGGGGGAGTGTTGGGAGTGCCAAAAATCCTCCTGTGTAGTGAGAGGGTGCGGCGAGGTTCAAAGGTTCGAATGGTGCGTTCAGGTAGGCTGGGACTTCCTTTGCGGCGGGAGATGCAGAGGTGGAGAAGTTTTTGAAGAAGGGCATTTTGGACATTATACCGCTGTCTTTCGATTGCGACTGGGCGGCTTGTTGTGTGATGGACTGCTGTAGATTAGATTCCGAAGCTTCGGACGACGGTGAAATGGTGGAAGATTCTCCCGATTGTGATAAGACCGGGCCTTGTCCTCGCTTCATGTCGCCAAAGTATTGCTCGGTCAGCTCCACGGCAGTATTATGGTCCACGCCAGCGAAGGCCACAACCATTCTTTCGGGCTTGAAAAACTCGCTCTGGTATTTGCCAATCACATCGCGGTTGATAAACTCGAGTCGCTCGGCGGGGCAGAGTAGTGGGTTTCCGAGAGTGTTGTTCCTGTATGCAGCTATATGGACCAGCTCGGGCAGTATCAACTCTGGTTTGTTCCATATCTCTTTGATCTCATATTGTGCCGTCTCTAGTTGTTGGCCAACCTCTTCCTCGGTGATCAAAGGATCCCGTATCGTCTCAGCAAGTAGGCCAAGTGCGGTAGGTACCATGTTGTTGAAAGTGGCAGCCTGGTATATCAAGGATTCTCTCGATGAGGCACATTGTATATTTCCACCCAATGACTCGACAGATTCCAGCATCTGATTCCCGTCTCGTTTGGTGGTGGATTTGAAGGCGAGCCGATCCATTAGATGGCTTGCGCCGACGAGGTATTCGTTTTCATATCGCGATCCAGCATCGATGTATACACCAATACCGGAGAAATGACCAGGCAGGGCCTCGGAAGCGACGCGGAGGCCATTGGAGAGGGTTGATAGTTGTGATAGTTCGACAGGGTCCTTTTCTTCTGTGTTAGCAGCAGGAGTATGAGAGCGGGACAGAGTTTACCGCACTTTCTCTTCTGCGACGGTCGATATGGATTTCCTAGTGTGTCTCGACGATGAAGCTGTACATATGCGCGATGCGGCTCTTCGAGCAGCTGGGCGTAACATTATGGGGGGGGTTCACGGTGGTTGTGAAAAGTCGGCCACAGACGTCGCAGGCAATGACCTGCATCGTGAACGGCAACGGTCAAAAAAGAGGCTCCATAGAATCATTCTGCCAAGCACTCTCACCTGGACGAATGGGGGAATAAAGACAGAAATGGCCTAGACTTCCCTCATCCCGTAAATTACTGGGTGCCGATTGTCATCTTGGGCCGTGGACGTCAGACTTGTAGAGGCCCAGTGCCCGGTAGTCAATACTAGATAGAGGCCCAGTGCCCGGCAGTCAATAAGATAGAGGCCCAGTGCCCGGCAGTCAATATACACAGTAGAGGCCTAGTGCCCGGCAGTCTAGAGGCCCTGCCTCCACTAGAAGTACCACTTCATCGACCTCGCAACCAGAACATGAGGCCAAGCAATTCAATGGTTCGAGAACAGAGGAACCCCCCTGCATCTGCACCTCGCTAGGCTCAAGGTCCGCCGTGTCATTCACACTGCCCCGACTGATCACCAGAACTCCTCACCCCATTCCTCCTGTCTCGTCTTGCTCTCTCTGTCTGGGGCATGACTTGACAAGTCACAACCACCTCGTCCTGCTGTACTCATTTCGGGTCAAACTATGTTTGCGGCCAACGCTCCAGCTACAACAACTCCTTTGTTATCCGCCACAACCGTTACAAATCCTCCTCTTTCACCTACCGGAGGCCGCTCACGACTGAGAGGCCTATCCTACCTGCGCAGCTACACTCAAACCCTCCACCAACGCGACCCGCAAGAGTCTCCGCGCGGATCAACGAGGCCAGCAATAGCCCGTGCCCAAAGTCAGCCGTCCGCTACACCAGAAACATCCACACACGACCAGGAGCAAACATTGCCCGCCGCACAAAACACTTCCCGTCGAACACCGAGTCCAGCAAACACTTCTGGCTGGCTACCTACTCCCGCCCGTGGCGCTTCTTCTTCTCGTCCTACAATTCGACAGCAGTCTACCACTTCAGAAGCCCCTTCTTCCACTCCTGCTCCCACTGTTACTACCACTGCACAGTCTACTCCCGCTATACCCAGCCCAATGACGAGAAACAGAGCCGACACCGCCGCCCCTGTGCTGAGCGCCCGTCAACACAGTGGCCCGAGGATGGCAAACCCAGAGACTGCTACCGCTGAGATCGAAACCTCGAGAAACCACCCTACACTCCCCTCCATTCGCTTCATACCCCACTTCGATCCTCGAGCCAACCGACCCTCCCTATCTTTTCCTGCCATAACTCGAACTTTACCCGGTGACTCTTCCATCATTCGCGTTGGACGGTACTCTGAGCGCGAGAATGCTGCACCTGAGATCAACCCAAGCGTTCCCTCCCACGCACCAGTTGGTTTCAAGTCAAAGGTGGTCAGCCGACGACACTGCGAGTTCTGGTGTGCGAACAACCAGTGGTTTATCAAAGATTGCAAGAGCTCGTCGGGTACATTTTTAAATCACTTGAGGCTGAGTCCGCCCGGCATCGAATCTAGAGCATACCCCGTGAATGATGGGGATGTCGTGCAATTAGGTATTGATTTCCGCGGCGGCGAAGAAATGATTTTCCGATGTGTCAAGATTCGGATTGAATGCAATCGGGGTTGGCAGAAGGCGCTTAACAACTTCAAGTATGTGGTGTATACCATGTTCGGTGCATGGAGCTAACAATGTAACAGCAAAAAGACCCACAAGCAACTCCGCAACCTTACTCAAGCTAAGCCCAAAGATTCAGATACCGCTTCGGTTAACAGCTCCGAGTGTGCGATATGTCTCATGTCCATCGCCGTAAGTTCCGTCCTCTACATGCTGTGCGACACTCGCTAAAAACCTCCAGCCGTGTCAATCTCTCTTCGTGGCGCCCTGCTCTCACGTGTGGCACTACAAATGCATACGTCCTATTCTGAACGGCCATACATGGCCTAACTTCCTCTGTCCCAACTGCCGCGCCGTCGCCGACCTGGAAGCAGACGTTGAGGAGGCGGAAGAGGATTGGGAAGCAGATTCGATTGAGGAGGCCCTAGTGGCTAGCAGGCTCGAAGGCGAAGCGAGTGGAACAGGTGGAAGTTCTTCGGAAGAACCAAATGGCGTGCTCACATCTCGAGCCGTGGAATCGTCGTCATCAAACCTCTCCAATGGACATGCAGTCACTCCGCCTACCAACGGAACCGACTTGGGAACTCCTCTCTCACCGGTTGCCACTTTGGGCGACGAGGCGACTCAGGTTGTCCCAGTACAATCTGCGACAGCCTCGGCCCCTCGAGCCATTCCAATTCGCTCGACACCGGGAGCAGCTGGCACAACAGCGTACGAGTTGACAATGGGCCCACCTGTACACGAGGGCCCTATGACTCCCAGGAATGACGCTGGACCTTTTGTTCTGGATGGTGGTGCTGGCGCCACGACCGCTGATGACGGCAGAGTTGTTGGCAGAACCACGGGGTCCGTGGGACGTCGATCTGTGCCAAACTCCGCGTCTGTGCAGAGCTTAGATGCCACAGCTGCGGAGGTGGGAACATCGATATTTGGTCCAACATAAATTCAAGCGCTTGGGATTGTTAATGATAATGTTGCGTGATGTGACGTTTGACTCTGGAACGGTGTTAGTGATACGAGTGTTTCCTATGCAATTTTTGGGATGAGGAATCTCGTCATATCATGGGAGATGCGAGAATGAAACGGAACGGCGTATAGGAACGGGGTCGGTCGGGTACAACACTGGCGGGTAGGGTGGCATTTGTGTTTTCTTCCTGTTGATATGGTGTGACTTGTTTTTTCTCGCTTTCTTGTGGTCGGGCTCTGTGTGGTAATATGTATCGAGTGAGTGGCATTGTGAGGGTAAGTAGATTTGGTAAACATGTCGAACTCTCAATGTAGTAGCAAGTAGGAGTGAGTAGTACAGATATGAACGCTTTTCGCTCTTTTTCATCGTCATCCTTTTTTCTGCCTTGATCTTCGGCTTTCGATGTCCCTTTTTTCTATTTTCCTTTTTTTCCTCTTCTCATCGTTATGGGCATGGTTAGCGCGGTACAGGTGGTGAGTGTTCTTTTTTATGAATCATGTATGAGGTTTTGTGGTTTTTCCTGGGTAAAGTGATATTCTTCATCTTTTTTGTCTGGGGGTATGGTGCGTATTTTTTCTTTCTTTCTTCCGGCTTGGCTTGGTTTTGGTTTGGTTTGGTTTGGTTCGGTTTGATGCCGGAGTTGTTGTTGTTATGGGCTGTGGTGATTTTGTCTTGTTTTGGTTTTTTGATAGGCGGACACTAAATCTGCCCCCAATGTCTTTATTTCTGCCCCCGCCTAGAATCTAGGGGGCTATCCCCTTAACATAGGCGCTCAAGTCATTTCGCGATTAATAATGTCATAGTGGTAGTTAAAAATAGCTTAATCTTCGTGTAATATGGCATCAGTAGAGCCTACTATAATCTAGGCGGTTAGACCGCCTAAATCGTATGCGACCGGGGCGTGTCGTATAATATACGTTATACAGCTATTTATTAACAAGTGCATTGGCGAGAAACTATCGAGGGCGTTGGAGGTAATGGTATAATCTAGCGCAACCACCATGACATCATTGGTCGCGAAATAACTCAAGCGCCTATATAATAGGGGATAGCCCCCTAGATTCTAGGCGGGGGCAGAAATAAAAGAAGTTGGGGGCGGATTTAGGAGGGTTGGGGGCGGATTTAGTGTCCGTCTTTTGATATGGGTAGGGGATTTCAGGTACTTTGTTTGATGGGGTAGCTTGGGTTTTTGTCTCCTTTGTTTTTGGTCTTGGTCTTGGTTTTGGGCTTTTTCTGAGCTTTTTACGAGATGAAGGTGAACATGGGGATGGGGATGGGAGGGCGGAGGGGAGGAGTATAGGGATGGGAAGAAGTATAGGGAGGGGAAGAAGTATAGGGAGGGGAAGAAGTATAGGGACGGGACGAAGTACAGAGATCTTAAAGATTGCGAAAAAGCTCGCGACTACATTGGAGAAACAAGTACAATAAACAAGCAAATGACCATCTCGAGGTTGGATTGAATTTTTTTCTAAAAATTGCAACATTCGTATACCTCCTTCCAACTATCCTTCCATTTACAAGTTCACTTGGAAGTTCGGATCCAATCCTCCGCCCAACCAGTCACCCAGTCCATTCTCAGTGGCTCCATTTGCCGCAGCTTTTGGCTCCTACTCAATGTCTTGATTTGATCCAGTTTTGCTTGCTGCTTATTTGCATCACTCGCCATCTCCTCGAAAAAGCTCAACAACTTGATCGCTGGGTTGCGCTTCGACATCTGCGCCGTATCCATTGCATCACCACCACTTGCGCGCAACATCTCCACCCACTTGGCGTACGGAACGACTGCGGTAGATGTGCCGCGTTCGCGATTGAGGACACCCTCGAGTGTTGGCAGTAATGCGTCCCAGGGTAAAGCCTTGGGGTGGACAAGGTGGGATACTACACCTTCATCGCCACCCTCCCCAGACTCGGCGCCAGCAAGCTCGACAACAACTTGAGCGGTCTGGTCAGTGGGTACCCAATCGACATCTTCAAAAGAGCCCAATTTATCAGGAAGTGCGCCGATAAAGGCAGAGCTGATGACGATACTCGGGAACCACTCATTCCTGTTCCATCCATCCCTAGTCCTGGTTGAACCTGCGATTTGACCGAGACGAACGACTTCGGTGTCGAGGTGGAGTTTTTGGGAAGCATGGCCAAGCATGCGCTCTGCAATGTACTTTGATTGACCGTAGCCCATGGGCAGGCAGCAAGACGGATCGGCAATGATAGACTCGGGGACAAGCTGGTGCGCTTTGCCCTTCTCTGTGTCGAATGAGGCCCCGTAGTTACCAGTCGCGGAAATCGAGGAGGTGAACTGGATCTTTGGGTGCAATTGGGAGTTACTGGCGAACGAAATGAGTCCGAGCACGCCGTCCAAAGTCTTTCCAAAGGATAGCAAAGACTTGTTGAAGTCCACTGGCCAAGCGTTGTGGATGACGTTAGTAACAGTGTGGAGCAGGTCAGCGAAAGTGTCAGATGCCAGTGCGAAGTTCGGCTGTGCGAGATCACCCGCCAAGAAAGTGACGCGGTCCGGGTCAAATTTGGTGGTGAGCTTCCGCTCATTGTTGCGCTGGACTTGTGACTTTTCCGAGTCGGCGCCGCGATTGAAACAGTAGATGCGCCAGTTTGTAGTGTTGTAAAGGACGTCAAGCATCTCAGAGCCAAGCGCTCCGGTGGAACCCGTAAGTAGTACAACTTTTTTCTGAGCAGCAAGAGGAGCTTGGTCATCAAGGTTCGTCTTCAATTCCAATTCTTCTTCAGCGGGAGCAATCGCATCAATCCCAGCAAGATAGTGAGCCAGCGTCTCCTCGACTGGGTCCTTGGTGGTGATGCCGTTGGCCGGAGTTTGCGAACCTGAGTTTGAGATGGACTCAGCAAGGAGAGCAACCGTCGGATGGGCATACACGTCTCCAACGGAGATGTGAGATGCAGGCAAACTCTTTTTCAGTACCCGCCTAAGCTGCAACGCCTGCAAGGAGTCCATACCAATGGAGAAGAAGTCGTCCATGTCGTCCACCGAGTCCGCATGAGTGAGAGTCGACACAGCGTCGTGCACGACTTGCACGACCTGGTCAGAAGCAGGCAGCTCAGCCGTCGAGGAGGCATCTTCTACATCCTCGTCTTCCTTGTACAAATTGTCAATCTCGGTATCGTAAAGATGAATTGTTTGTTGTCGCTGAACAGTGCCCTTGGCTGCGCGTGCCATTGGCTTCGCTGGATCGGTCAACATGATCTTCTCTTTACTCACACGTGCGTGCTTAGGACAGCTCATATTGGCAGCTTCGACGGCTGGCCAGATTTTATCGATCAAGTTTTGCTTTCCCTCGAGGGTCAGGGCACTGCTGTCCCTTGGCTCAACAAGCAAGCTTGCTTCAAACCGTTTGGCGCCAATCACCAAAGCCGCACTGACCGCGGGATGCATGCCAACTTCCTGCTCGAACGTGATAGGGTTTGTCTTTTCTCCAGTCGAGAAGACAATAATGTCGTCCAGTCTGCTGGCATGGGTCCACATGTTCAATTTGGTGGGATGCCTTCGGAACAGATCTTTTGTCGCGTATGCGGGGATGTCGAAGTGGGAGAACACTGGTTGAACAAATTGGTGGGCAGAGTCATCTAGCTGCTTCACCACAACCATCTCGAAAAGGTCTTCGGATCGATGTTGGAACTCGATACCACTGTTGGGGTGCACACGAAGATAATGCCATTCGTGCACATAGTCTGGATCGTCCAAATTTTTCAAGAGGGGGATTGGTCCACATTCACTCGATCCAAAAACCGAGTGCAAGCCCATCTGTGAAGCGACAATATTTCCACTTTGTACAGGCACGCTTCCGCCTGCAAACATGACGTAGTCGATATTTGACGCCATCTCTCTCAATGCATCCGGAGATTGCCCAAGTTCATTCACAAGGGAGGGCGCGATGAACGCCCAATCAAGTTCGGGGCAGTTCTTCACGGCGCTGACAATGGCAGATAAACTTGGTGGAGGGCCGGCAATGGGATAGACTGGTATGCTTTTCGTGGTAGCCGATACCATAATAGTGGTAATTACACCTGCTATCTGATCCCAAGGTTAGAACCTGTGACTTGCATGATGTACCAAGTTATACATACATGAAATGGAGGAATCGTTGCTAAGTAGGTTCCGACACAAGCTTTGTGGTTAATGGCTTCGCAGCCTTCAGGCGCTGGCATGAGATAAGCGTGCAGCGAGTGGTTTATCCACTCGTGAGTGAAAAACAAAGGCTTGGGTGTTCCTGTCGCAGGTCAGCTTTCTGTTTGTGTAGTTTGTGGCGCATACTGAGCGACTGCGACGTACCTGTGGAACCACTCGTATGCAGGACCATCATCGGGTCGTGTTGAACGTCATCGTAGCTATAATCGAAACGGACATCGTCAACGCTGCCTGGCTCGAGAGCTAACAGTTCATCGATGCTTGGCAAGACCAGCTCGGTCAGTCCGTCAATAGAGCTCAAGCTTTCACTCCAGATTCCAGCTGACCCTGAGACCAGTTTACAGCAGCGACAGGCTTCCATTAAACTGATCTGGGCTTGCTGACTGTTTCTTGGACTTGGAAGAAAAGCTTTGTACCCGGCTTTCATGGCGGCAATAATCACAATCGTGTATCGCGGATCCGTTGGTCCCAGATATGCAATTGTTTCGAAGGGGTGCTGTGGAAGACCGAAACGAGACGTGAAGTGATGAGCGGTGAAATTGATGGCTGTCGCCATTTGTGAGTTGGTGACAGGGCGGAATCCATCTGCGTAACTGCTGGACTTTGGTATACGGGCAAATACGCCTTCGGGATCAGAGCGAGCGCGATTGTCGATGGAGTTTGGTAATAGGGGATATGGAGATCGAGAGTGTACTTTGGTCATGGATGGAGACATTGTAAGAATGTGCTATGAATATAGAAAGATAAATATCGATGTCGACGGGTATTTGCAGGTGTGTATTCAATTAATGGGTTGATCAAGTTGTAGTTGAAACTCTCGAAGGTAACGATCTCGGGTGTCTTATATTCCTTTCATGAGGCATTTGATGTAATTGAGACATGGCTGTTACAGCAAGGTGGCTATGATGACGAGTATTTCTCCCAGGTCCCCGACTTTTCAGCGCCGTGGTGTATGCACACGACGTCCGGCCCACCGAAGACATCCCTCCAGAAAGTGGAAGGAAGGTCAGCCATTTCGATAGGCAGAAGTGTAGATCGCGTATGGTAAATGGGAGAGAACGTCAGAGTGGAGCTTGATATTGCCTTGGAAGAAAACCTGGCTCAACATTGGTAAGCAGTCAGGTTGTGGAACAGAGGCTCTTCTCCAGGCGCTATTTCAAGCCTTTTCGCTAGATGTCGAGAAAAGGCGGGCCGTGCCGTGGGGTTCCCGCAGAGGAAGAGGCTGCCAGCGAGCCGGATGGTTCGGTTGAGTGATAGGATAATCTGGTTCCGGGCAAGGAAGAGTTCTGTCCATCATCTTGGATTCACGAACGAAACAAGATTAGAATGAAGATAGGCAAGCTAGGCCAAACAGAGAGAAGATGGAACTTTGGACGAAAGCCGAAACTTCATCCGAGAGTCGACATCATGTATCAAGGGTATCTCAAGGGTACTAGGAGCGACAATTCCCCGATCCGAAGTGCATGGATTCGCCGAATGTTGCTCGTATTCATGTGTATGCGGATAAGGGAACCTTGTCCCTACTGAGTAATGAAAGGATATCCTCTCCTGGATGAAGGAATGATGGCGTTGGTGAAAAGTTGATGTTGGTGGTGGAAGGGAAGATGCTGTAGTCGTCGGACTGATGTCCGAAATCCGAGCCGAAGGATCTCAATCGGCACAACTTCTCGCCGTCTCTGTTTTATCACGTGTCTTTTAACCAACTGCAGTGCATTGCTCATCATCAACGCTTTGCAAATATGTTAACATCACTCCTGGACTCATGTTGGATGCACGACCTATCCTTCTGTCTGACACCACATACTCCTGCCGTGTCCAGCACTTTTCGTGCCATCAAGATCCACGAAAGAGAAACCCTATACTATACTGATATTAAGCAGGCTTCAGCGTGGAGGAAGATGAACATACCCATTGGAACGTGAGGGATACTTCTACTTAGAAAGGCTAGGCTATGGAGCAGTCTTTACTGCCGCCCGCTAGGCATACAACAGCGTCCACAAGGGCGTGTGATCTGGATAGGAGCCATCCACGCGGATCTAGGTTACCAATATCAGCGATTCTATGTCATAGAGAAAGCAGCAACACCCAAATCACAGTATATTCATTCTCATTCAGAGAGCTCCCGAGCTAATACGTGAAGACCTCGCACTCCTCATAGTGTTCTGCACCCCGGAGATAGTGCCGAATCGAATCTTGGCAAATATGAGATATGCAATACGTAGGCAGTTTTGATAGTCCTACCGTCTCTCCATTGCTCAACACTTCTGCTCTCCCTGATTCGACTCGTGGTTAACGAGAGTCATGTGGTACTCGAGATTGTCTGGATTCCCGGACTTCACTATGCACTGCTTCGACAGTTGGTGCCCGTCTGATCCACAGTCCGATGCCTCGCTGAGAACTCAACATCGAATCCGGAAGCCTTGCCCTAGGAGATCGGGCGGTGAGAAAAACGTTAAATCCTTTTCTGTAGATTTGTATCTTTGCTCTTATCCAAATCGCCATAGCTTGGCCGTCCTCATTACCATATTGGCAGATCTTCGAATGATCAAGGAGGTGACGATTCTGATCAGTCCACTTGGCGAGGTTCATGCAGGCCCTCTATCCCTTTGCAGAGCTCGGCCTAACTGGTAAATAGTCTACAAGGCCATGTCGAACTGCGACTAGTCTAATTTCGCGCGTCCATCTGTTGCATTGAGGAATCCTCTAAGCCAGGGAGTAATGGCTACAAGCGTTTCTAGGTAGGCAAGCTAAAGCTGTCGCTCACTAACCATCATAGCGAATATGATATTTTAGGGCCGCTCCCGGTGTTTATAATAGATAATGTCGATTAAACTTGATCTTACGATTAAAGAGAAGCATATTAATACCTGTCCCAACCAAGAATGGAAGAGCCAGGCTTACAGTTGAAGTCGGAGAAGCGGCCACGACTTCCTTCCAAGAGGACAGTATTATGGCATTTATACGCCAGTAATAGCTCCAGCATCTTCATCACAATTTTGTGCGGGGCGAAGGCGCGGATAAGAAACTTGGCAGGCAGATTTATACCCACTCGTCTTTGAGGACAGCTTCGAAATCAAGGCCATACTTTCACAGAGTCAGTCTGAACAAATGCGAACCAGAACTTGACACTACGTCCCAAGTACTTTACGAATACTAAACAAGATTAGCAGTGTCCACGGCACAAATTGAAAGCTCAAACCTGCCGTTGAATTCCCTCTTCGACCCTCCCATCCTCCGCTGTGAAGATCAGTCGAAAATGTCCAGCTTTTTCGGCATGATACGCACTCCCCGCAGCCATGACAAGCCCTGCCTCCTCAAACTCCTTTGCCAGAATGGACTCCGCAAGCCACTCATCCGATCCATTACCCTCGACATGTTTACTCAAATCTAGCCAAATGAAGAATCCTGCACTCCCGACTCCGTTGAACGGAATCTTAGCTTCGTCCAGAAGAGCTATTGTTCGAGAATAGGCGGCACCGAGCTTTCTTGAACTGGTTTTGAGATAAGACTTTACAAAAGAGGCATCGGAAAGCAGTTCAGTTGCGAGAGACATGCTGAATTCGGAGGGGGCGCCAAATCGAGTGATTGGGCGGACGGCTGCGTGGACTTGCGGGTTGTGGGATATGAGACAGCCTAGACGCATTCCTGCGCCTGCGAAATCCTACATCATATCTTAGAAAAGATGCGAGGGCAACGGGAAAGCAAAGGTGAGCAAAAATTGATCGAGATACCTTGGACATCCCATAAAGGATATGCACCAAATCTGGCCGCTCTGTGTCCAGACTCAGTACAGAAGTAAAGGTCTCATCATCTCGACCGGCTACGGAAAACGTGGAGAGGGCATAGATCTCATCGCTGATCAAATGGATGTTGTGCTTTGTGGCTAGGTCGAGAAGACCACACAGAGTGTCACGGGGATAGGTGCGGCCTAGGGGATTATGAGGATTGCAGATCAGAATTGCCTTGATCGATTTCCCAGCAGACTGGGCCGATAGGAGCGCGGATTCGTAGACCGCCACAGCCTCTGGAGAGAACTGATCGACTACACCAAATTTTACGTACTCAAGTTTGGATCTGCAATGCAATGCTGGATTAGTTGAGAGCGATAGTTGGCCAAGATTCACTTACGCCGTACGGGAGGTCATGTCTTTGTTGAAGCTGCCATATATGGTGCTTCCAATCAAAATTGAGTCCTTCTCGTCACATAGCACCATTGTTAGCATTTCATTTAACGCAGTCACGCCTGCTGCCCATGTGATATGCTCGGCTGTAATTTGAGCTACGGGAGCAAAGTAGGCATTAATATGATCGGACATGGCATTGCAGAGCTCGAGCGTGCCAGTAAAGCCTTGATTGTACGATGCTGCCGCGAGTGGAAATTGGGCCTTTTTTTTGGGGGTCAGAATGAGGTATCTCTTGCTGCTCTCGATTCGTACATGTTTGTTAAGATACGATATCAGCTCGAGTTCCATCAAGATCTGGTGGGATTAGCGAAAAGTGTCCTCAGAGAGATCAAACACGAATGTCAAGTCAACCAGCGGCTCACATTCTCTGCATCTGCAAAACTAACAACGCCATCCGGATTTGTGTCGGGATGGAACAAGTTCTGTGGGCCTCGCGGAGAAACAGAGACGTTCCTGGCATAATTCTGGCCTCTTAGCGATATGGTGGACATGTTGGACGTGCTGGTGGAAGACAAGCCGAGGCTGGAGAGTGTCGGGTGAGCACTGCAGGTGCACACCAAAAGGAACAAGGGTGATGAGGTGTAGATCGATGACATCATCGCACAGCCGATCCCGCGGGCGGTCTCTTGTCCAGACAGATACATACCCGTGGACACAGTACTCATTATACATACACAGTACTCATTATACATACACAGTACTCATTATACATACACAGTACTCATTATACATACACAGTACTCATTATACATACACAGTACTCACAACTGCCCTGTCAACAAGGAAGGGAATCCTTTCTTCGATAGTACTAGCGAGACTGTGGCAAGATTTTGAAATTGCTAAACAGCGAATTGAGAGAGATGAATCAACGAATATTTTAGTTACAGTCCTTGGAAAATTCCGGGCATCATTCCGAAGGGAAGAAACTTGTCCATGTCCACGGATTGTAAGAAGCGAGTAGGTGGTAAAGACAGGCAGACTGAAGAGAACACAAATCCCTAGACCGCATAAGACACTCCGACATGACGAATGAAGGATGATAATGGAAAGGTTAATGAAGGACAACCCCAATCAGCGATCAAAGATGCTTTGCAAAGAATTCGGACAAGAGCTTATAGCCTCTCAGGTACTCAGAATGCGCCCTCTCGTCTTCAAAGTCCGCTCTGTGAGGCAAATTAGCACAGCTGAGCCCCGGGCGTGACACCGGTCAATTAGCAAGCTTACTTTGATGTCATCCAACCATGTACCATGTCTTCGAAAGTCTCGACATAACTTCCCGCTTGCAGCCTGTTTGCGAATTCAATCACAGTCGGGATGTGCTCGTCACCACTAGGCAGAACCATCATGGGTACAGAGACATTATTTGCATCTTTTGGGTCGAGAAGGGATGGATGACATTGCGCAGCCGCCCTGAAGTTGGTATCAGGACCGGATACCAGTGCTGCTATCTTTGATTCATTCTTTAGCTTGAGTTACTCTGCCACCGAAGAATAGAGCAAATACCTTGGCTCCCCAGCAGAAGCCAACGATGCCCCACGATTTGATCGTGGGATTCTTGGCCTCAACCCACTTCATTATCCCATCAAGCTGTGGAATGATGGCATTTGGAGCAGCATTGACAGAGAAGAAATTGTTAATGTACTCCACCTTCTCGGGCGTGTCTGGCGGATACATCGAGATGTCTGCAGGCTCAGCGAACCAATCTGGCATGAAGACCTTTGTAGCTTGCCCTCCTTTACCGGCAATCGACTGCGCAAGAATGTCGGCGCCACGAAGCGTTTGCGAATACAACCCAAATATGTCGTAAATATACAGGATAGCATGAGTTGGAGAGTCGGAGCCAGTTTCGTAGATCTTCATGCCATTTTTATTGAGAAAGGTACCTTCTGGATCGTAGACTGGTGCTGGTGGTGGTGCAACACGGCAACAGGCTGGAGAAGGCGTCAACTTGGACATTCTGGCGGATGTGGCTTTGAGACTGATAGACTGTCTAGACTGATCCAAAATTGATTAGGATGATAAGATACGGCCTTGCTAAATGTGTAAGGGAAGTCGGATTTCCTGGCCATTTATGCCACTGAGTGACTGCCCCAAGCATCAGTAATCGCTGCAGCTTCTGATCTCGGAACACATGTCAATACTGGCATCGAGATCGCCGAGCTGATGTATTTTCCGTGCAGCAAGCCGTTTGATTACTGCTGCCATTACCAAGGTCAGAGATGCCTCAAGATAGTAGATGTCGTTATTGAGAAGGCCGCAAGGCGCCGCAGACTGACATGCGGCGTCCGGTGGTTACTCTCGATCCATTACAACACATTGCAATACGAAATCGCAAGAGCAGTCTTCGACACTCCCCATAATATGCGAAGATGTCTCGACAAGGTAGCTCGATGAAATGGAGCAGGAGTTGATGCAGGCGCGTGTCTTCATCATTAGAGAACCTCACTGTATATAAGCGATGCCGCATTGAAATTGAGATGTCAATTAACGGTGTACGGCCATAGGGGTGATGAGAATGAAGAACGGAAAAAATGGAAAGGAGGGTCTTGAGATGAACTCCCGATGTCGTGGAATCCAGGTGGACGAAAGAACTTGAATGGCGACAGCGGATTGTCCGAGTCTCGACCACGTGATCATGGTGGAACCGTCACTTAGATAGCCTCGAATCATTCCGACTGAATTGCAGTTTGACAATCACTTGCTTTTGTATTAGATTCTGTTAGAGTATTATAGATCTGTATCTTATATCCAATTTCGCAAGTTCTCGGAAAGGTCTCCAAGCCCGACGAGACAAGGCTACGAAAACTTCCAGGTTGGAAAGTGAGAGTTGGAAATAATTTCAAAGGTACGAATCTAAAAGCTTCTAGTCCGTTCGCTTGGGATTGAACTTGTAGTCAATTAATCTTGCAATAGGAAGGTTTTCTTTGGGAAAAACGTGAAAATATTTCGACCTTGAACTTGGGCAAATTCCAGCCTCAGCGGAGCCTGGGCAAGTAGAAAGAAGGCGGTAGTTCCATTATCTTCATAGGTCTTCTTTGGATTTTTAGAATCCGAATTGCCATAATTACACCGAAAGGAATTTTAAAAACCGATCCTGCAAAAGCATCAGGTAGTGCGGGACAATCATCGCATCGTAATCGTAAGCTCTCGTGCCCAACCGACCGTTTAAAGCCTCCAAGACATTGAAACAAACACCTTCGTCCGGGTAATACAAACAAAATCCATCGCGATCGTCGAGAATCGTTCCACTATTCAAGTCTGTTGAACAATCAAAATCTCGTACATATCCACCACCACCATCAAGAATCATACAGAATCGCCATTTCCAGAAGAAACTAGGTTATGAAAACAAAATACAAACATGATACAGCGTAGACAAGGGAAAAGCGTTGCGCCACCGACGGATATTAAATCTGACAGCTCCCTTCACCCCACCCGACGCCCCAGCGAACCCCACCCATCACCGCTATCACCATGGAGAGTCCTCCGAAGATGGTCGCCAGACCATAGATGTAAGCTTGGGTTCTGTTAAGAATCTGAAGCTCAGCCACGAAAGTAGAGACGGTGGTAAGAGCGCCGCAAAATCCATCTCCGATTCCATTGAGAACCTGGCAGGAGACTCTGCCACCACCAATATATCCCGAAAATGAAATATGTCCAAGTGAGAAAACGAGAGCCTCAACAGAGGTGCCAAAGACGTTGACAACGAAAGTGGCAAGTGGGACTGAGGGAGAAACGGCAGCAAGCCATTGACTGATGGAGAAGCGAGCGAGACAGCCGAGGGGTGCAAAGATGATGGCGAAGAGCACATCCGGTCGCAAATGGTCCCGGAGGCGCAGAGGAGTAAGAAGGGTGAGCAGAATGGTGCCCAGCCAGCACCCGAATCCGAGGATGACAGCGAGACGATCAAGGTATTTCCTCTGTAAGGTGAAAGGGATGGTGGGTGTGTATTGATCAGAGGCAATGGAAGCATGGGTCCCAAGTGTGAAAGCAGAGAGCGACAGACACATAGTCGAGATAATGATGGCCAGAAGAGCGCAGATGGAATATCCAGCATTTCTGTGCATAGTTGAGGTTGTGGATGGAATTTCAAAACCTGACGTTGCGTTAAGTGGATTATGATGATTAACTGGAGAGGCGAGGTCGTTAGAAACCGCTAGAAAAGCGTCGCGCATGAATGCTGAGAAGGAGGTGAACGAGCCACAGAAGCCAACTGTCAAGCCGATATATAACGGAATTGTCTTCTTGACACGTAGGTGCTGTGCCACAGCATCCGGACAGTCGTGAGACCGATGCTGCCTTCCTGTGGGGAATTTCTCCCGAGATTTGTTGGCGGTGCTTAGAGACAGTGGTGCTAGAGAATGGCTGGACCATTCTTCGCGGAAAAGTCTTCGATCTTCTATCAACCACCCAAGAATGAAAGATCCTCCAAAATTAGACCAAAGGACCGACGTAACAAGAGGCGCACCAGGATAAAACGTTAGCCATGACAGGCCAAGACGAGCAAGCGTCCCGAAAATAGAGAAGAAGATCAGATAGGAGATTGTGTACAGATATGTGGCAATTTGCGAGGCTCTGCTTTGCTGTAATAGCGAGGAAAGGAAAATTGGTGAGTGGGGCTGCGATGCTCTGGCCGCATTGAGTTGCTCCTCAAGGTTGTCTTGGCTGACTATGTATTGAGGGAGAGCTGTGGTGTCTTCCTTTCTAGTTGACCCAGGAGCTGGCGAGCTTCTAAGTTCACGAAACCCTTCGTTACTTGGAGTCGATAGAGCGAGGAGTCTTGATGGACCTTGTAGTGACACTGGCTTGATTAGTCTCTGCGCTCACCATTATTTTGAGGTTTTGCCAATGCTTTTGGAGTTGGAAGCTCTTATCACGGTGTCGATATTGATAAATTCTCGCAATCTGGAAGAGCCGAATTGCCAGGAATTTGTCGATATGGAAGGCGAGGTGGGGGAGCTTCTCCGAAAATCGATGTTCACATTGAAAAAACAGAATAAGTAGACCTACCTGGCAGGTTAATCTTGGTCTTTGCTCGACGGCTGCTGCTTCGAGCTCCAGCCAGGGATGGATTACCGACACTCAGAGTCGATTGAAGGTGGTTGCCACTCGGATGCCATTCTTGAATAGTTCGTAGCGAGGTAGCCATCTCCTCAAAGGTTTCATCGTTGTAGGGCGAGTATTGTGACCGCGTATTCGAAGTCGTGGGATTCTTTGGCGATGAAGTCGGAGCAGAGACCGACATCGAAGATGCAGTAGCTGGATTGTCAGGCGATGACTGCTCAGGCTTCGGACGTGTCTGCGACCTGTCCTTCCGGCTGTCTCTGGTTCTGGTGCGGAATCTACTTTTCCGTATGGGAGGTCTTTCAAGACTTGATTTATTCATAGAATTAATCCTCCCCAGATGGTAGAAATCAATCATCTGAGGAACGGCAGTATTGGCATTACTCGACTGCCCCAGAACACCACAACTGTTCATCCAAGGTTGGTTCTCGGACGCGGAGCCATGGGAAGCGCGAGTTGTCGAGAAGTCGCTCTCGCTGTCGTGTTCGCTTAATCGATTGGAGGTGTTCGAGGCGTCTGGCAAAAAAGGGGTTGAAGGGTCGGCCATTTGGAGGACAGTGGGAGGGAATGAGTCGTAGCCGGGACAGAATGAGTCCTAGACGGTACAGAGTGAGTCGTAGACGGTACAGAGTGAGTCGACACATAGGAAGAGCGCAACATGGTCGCCGTGCGACTCCTATGCCTTATGAAGCCGTCGTCGTCGGCGTCTTGCTTCATCATAGACAGGACAGGAGTTCGCCCTCAAACCCAATGTAGCGCCCCCCCTGCCCCGAAGGCGACTGGATGCTGGGGAGCTTCTGCATATTCAGAGTTCCGTGAATTGTTGTTGGTCGGATCTGCGAGCGTTGCAGAGACATGCATCGTGTATGCACCCCTGTCCTTTCCGTTCGCATATGGATGTCACTTTAGACCGAAAAGAAAAGAAACAATTCGTATCCAAATCAACTCTCCATCAATTTTCTAATCGGAATCCTCAAATGGCTGCTACCTACTCTCCCTCCTCCGTCAAAACTGCCCCGTCCGCCCATCGAGTCCCCTCTTTTTGCGTTTCATAAGTTTCCTGATGGGGTAAAGCTCTATCAGTCCTCGGGTGCTTGCTCGCCGCCGCATGAAGCTATGGCTGTGACAGTCACTGGCCAGCAAGCACACCGCCAAACAACAAACACAATCCTCACTCAAAGGCCGATATCTAAACAACCTCCCGGACTAAGATACTCGCGTCTTCAAACCGTGTCTATCATGGCTTCCCTACCGGCCAATGCGCATGTCTCGACCCACCCCTGTGTCCAAGCGAAGCTCTCACAATTAAGATCCAAGACTACCCAAGCGAGAGAAGTCAAGAGTCTGATCAATGAAATCGCCACCATTGTTGGCGTCGAGGCTTTGGGAGCATGTCTGAAGACTGCCGAGAGTGGCACTGTATGTTGTTTCTGGCCTCTATTCTTTCAGGTTAGATCAAGAGATGGCGGCATGCTTCAGCAAGCTTCATGTGGAACTGTCCTTTCAGAGAGCTCTCTAGGGGTTTAGATACGACCTCCTCTCCTCGGTTGAGCTTCTTCCACAAGGACATGCATACGCTTTGGCTTTCATCGTCACCCAAGAGCTCTCACGTTTGATCGAATCTGTAGCCCTCCTACATCTCAAGATCCAACAACAAAAGCTCACACTAACAACCCTCCTCTAGGATTCCTCCCCGCTGAATTACCAATACCCCGTCCACACCCTGACCACGCCAAAGATCTCCCTAATACCCATCCTCCGCTCCGGTCTCAGCATGATAGACGCCCTCTCCTCCATCCTCCCCCTGCCAGTTCCGATACACCACCTGGGAATGTACCGCGAGAAATCGACCCTCCAGCCCGTCGAATACTACAACAACCTCCCGTACCACAAACGCGGCGTCACAGATTCCCAAGAGGCAGGTCCATCAGAAATTGCAATCGTAGTTGATCCTGTGATTGCGACGGGTGCAACGGCTATGGCTGCTGTGGAGACTTTGAAAGATTGGGGTGTAAAGAGAATTATCGTCGTGGCCATTCTTGGCTCGGCTGATGGGCTGAGGAGAGTGGCTGAGAGCTGGCCGGAGGTGGAGATTTATGTTGGTGGGTGTGATGCTGAGACTGATCAAAGGGGTATGATCAAGCCGGGGCTGGGAGATATTGGGGATAGGATCTTCCTGACCGTGGGCAAGTAGGCATCAATTCAGCATGTCCAAAAAATCGGGGGTTGATAAATGGCATGACTGATGAGTGAGTTGGTTATGCGCTTCTGCTCCGAGCCACGATCGATAGTTCCCTAGCCTGTGACTGGGATATAAATCGATGATGTATCTGCCCTCCCCAACCCTTCAGCCATTCATTTCGTGTGCGATGAAATTGCTATCAACGATTGCTTTCTTCCGTCCCCCAACACGTCCAAAACTACAATGACTTTGTTCCAATAATAATTTTTTTCCTTTTACTATTTTCAAGACTTTTCTTTCATGAGTCCGCGGGTAACCTTGGAAGGCTTTCCTTGGTGCGGCAGGGATTTCTTGGTGAAATCTGGCCACGAAAAATCTCTTTACTCAATGCTGTTGAGTCGAGTAGTGGTAATGGCGATATTCAGACGGGCCCACTTCTTGACAACTCCGACGCCATCAGACTCACTGCATCAACTTTCATCAACCGCGAGCATTTCCATCGTCGTTTCCCTCATGATTCACATTGTCTTTCCGTCTCAATTTGTCTGTACACGACTTCGCTTATTTCCCGCGCGCATTGATTGTTCGTACGCTGCAATCACGACCTCCACAGCACAGCACTGCACTGCATCATATGGCCTCTAAACTTTTGTCAAATCGTGCTTCACTCGGCGTTCTATCCCCAGCAGACCACGACGAGACTGCTTCGCTGAGTCTGTGTCAACCATGTGTTCATACCTCCTAGCATGGTCTAAGGCTTTCTGGGCTGCGGAACCGAAAACTTAAATGGATGCGTCCAATATTTGCTAGTCAAATTCTCAACACAAAGCGACAGACAATGCTTGTTGGACACGTGCATTAACTAGACAAAGCGAGGGCATGTCAGAGAAGAAGGACTTCCAGATCTCAAAGCTCAGATTCAACCCGACTTTTCTTCAATCCTATTACTCACCCTCCACTGCTGCCATTTCGACGAGCTACTGCCTCAATTAGCAAAATGAGTTGCTTCGGCCCAGACTTCGAGGCTGAAGATTTTCTCACGCAGTATCTTACAACGGACGAACAAGAAAAACTTACGACAATAGCTGCTCTCTTGGCTTGGACTCATGGTTCCGATTCAGAAGACCGGGCAAAACAGTCGACCAGCGCAGATATCCCATCGCACCTGGGAGGAGTCGTAGAAAGACGAGAGAACGCACTTTCCGCTCTATCTCATCTTTCAAACCTTTTGTGCCGTGCTGGTGAGAGTGCCGCCATCGCGCCGTCGACACGTCAAATTTCTGGAGGCACGATGACTCAATTGACCATAGCTGTAAGTGGCGCGAAGCAGCCGAGCCTTAAACAGTCCGAATGTTTCACTACAAATGGCCGCCAAACTTCGGTCCCCAGCCTCGAGATCACCCCCATGTTGGAGATAAGGGAAGGTAGCTGGTCAAAGGAATCGGCCGTCCGATGGTTCTTAGAAAATGGTGGCGATGCGGTGCCGTTCGATGTCCACGCCAAAACTCTCCTTTCAATTCTAAAGAGTGCCTTCCAGCGTCGTTATACTGAAAAGTGGTCGAGCTACTCCGCCATAGCTAGGGTCTATGTAGCCATCTCACTACAGCAAAGAATCCGAGAAGCTTTCTACGAGCATGGCACCAGCACCGCAGTTAGGGGCATCTATGGCAATATCGCAGCCTTTGACATAGATGTCACACGACCCCAGATAGACAGTCTTCGATCCAAAGATTTCACGAGGAAAGTTCCGAACGATGAACAGCTTGCTGTATTGTACAATTTGATGGACGAAAAATTGGTCAAAAACAGTTTCAAAGAGCGACCCATTTACGAGGATTATAAGAGTCGCAAAATTTTCCATCGCATCTTACGCCTGATCCTCATGGATATTCGTGCTGCATTGGGCGCCTTCTTGGCGACGATGGGCAAGGTATCAGCTAAGAATGCTGAGCAGAAAAATGGAAAGAGACACGCTTTATTATGCCAGCTGCTTGCCGAGGAAGCCTTGTTGCTATGGTCAAACCTGGCGACACTAGGCAGGTTCATCCAGGCTTTCAGCAACATCCTCCTAAAACATCTGCGCTGGCTTGAAGAAGCGTTCCTTGTGAGTGATGCGTCGGGCGCTCACAAAGGCTGGCATAGTGAGGCTCAAACCTACCTCTCTAATCTATGCTCCCTCCCCGAATCACTAAAGGGGTTTCTTGCACCCCATCGGAGAGCTGCCGAGCGAGCTCAAAATTTGGAAGCGCAATTCATTCAAATAGGGTCAGATTCCGAAAAAATGGGCATAATCCCAATCACTACACTCCTTCAGGATCACGTCGTCTCGATGCCCGAAGACAGGCGTATGGTCGATAGGTTCTTGCTGGAGCATGAACAAGTTCCTGAACTACAGAAGGAATTTTTACGTAGATACTCCAGGAGAGCAGAACCTGGACACAAGGGTACTACAGCTAAGCTTAACGGTCACGGTACGCGACTTAAAATGACCTTCAAGAGCGTCCACCATCCCGAGGCACTTCTGCTCGATCTCTGGAAATCTCCCCAGACAACGGGTTTGTTGCCAGGTCTCGATAGATTCCAAGGGGACATTCTCGCCAGCTCACATCCACGTTGTGCGTCATGCGCCGGCCTTATAAATTCGATCCGCGAGGAGCAACAGCAGCACAATCTGGAATCAAGAAATAGCCGCCAGATACTGGAGCTAATGGCCACTGCAGGTGACGAAATATGGATGCCCTGCTCAGTCCCAATCTTATTTTCCAGGAAATATACCAAGGCTCTCCTCAATTCCGCCAGTGAGGCATTGAGAGATCGACTCGCGCTGTTGGTTAGGTGTAATAAGAGAATTGCACGGCGGAAGGGATGGAATGTAGAGGATATGGTGTTGGTTACTCGTGGATCGGAATTGGCCGCTATACGGGATAAGATCTCGCGTGAAGAGCGAGCTCAGCGAAGGGAGGAGGAGCGGGAGACACGCAACCGTTTTCTTCGTTTCCATCTGAATTGAACGCCGTGTCGAGCTCTGTTTATGCGGCTTAGTGTTTCCATGCTCGCGTTTAGGCTGTATTTCAGGCTGCTAGTACGTATGAATTTTTCGAATTTTTTTTCGCACGGTCCGTCCCTAGTGTTTGTCACATCCAGATCTCAGTCTGGGTGCACTGGCGTTTCGGCTCGGTCAATGATCAAAAACAAGCAGCACAGCACACTGGATGCGCGCTCGTCCGGTATCTGGGCCTGGGGGTATGGGAGAACTCAAAATCATCCCAATAGAGATTTGCCCATTTGTCAGCAACTGCAGCCTATTGCCAGCAGCTGTAAGTTCCAACGCAGAGACTCCAGAAGCCGGGCAAATTGGATCGGCTCGTGAGGGCGTTTTGGGAGATCGTATAGTGTGGGCAGAGTTCCGTTTTGGGACTAAGGTTTGATAGGTAAAATTGCTGTTCTTGTCATCGAGACCGCAGCTACTGTTTAAAACACTCCTTGTTGTGCCAGAGGCAGTGAATATAGCTCAGGAGGAACCCATTCTCTGACGAATTCCCTTGGATGTTCCAGCTTCGCGCATATAAGATCCGGCCATTGTACGACACAGCCGCCGTAGAAATAAGGGCGCTCTTCCCAGGATTCAGGGGGGACCTGAGTGGTTGGATTGAGTAGTTGCAAAGCCCACTTATACCCCGATTTTCCTTTTCCATTCACGACAACTCTTCGACTGCCGAATCGCGGCGATCGAAAACACGAATTGCTGGAATACACGAGACAATCTGGCCAGCGGCAGATGTGAAGTGCATCGGTATCGCCCGCAGATGACACCAGTATCGACGTATCCATAAACTCTGTCCATTTAAGCTGGCAATGAAATCTGTCTCCGCCGTATCGAAGACAAAAGCTTCCCTCTTCCGGAAAGTAGCCTCCCAGGTGGCATGTATTTTTGAACTTTGATCGGGAAGCAGTTGCGTCGACAAAAACATCCTAGTTTGCTCGAAACATGCCAGCCAGTGAGTGAAACATTTCTGGATTTGGACATCTTCGCTGGTATACCCACGTACGATCGATTCCAGTTTGAAGCAAAGCCTTTGCTGTAGAGAAGGAGATTCGCTGCTCTGTTTGATGTTGCGCGCAGTGAACGCTCGTGCCAGGTACTATGGAGATCTACTTCCTCGGATCGCGTCCAAATTAGGGTTACGAAAGTGCCGCTGTTGACGAGACATCATTTTCTGCGAACACGTCGACCTTTTCCCTTCTCATGTTATTACTTGACGGTTCATGCGGATGATTTCCTTTTCCTTCCTTTTGATCGTCGCATCGTGTTGCGCTGCCTTGAGCGCAGGTCGCGAAACTTCAAAGACGAATGCAATTGGTGGAAACGAAAACAAGCGATCCGAACTACCTCACCCGGCACGGGATACCGATCCATCTTTGGCCGCCAGTATTCGGATCCTCAACTCTCAGAAACGTGGGTTTGAGGTGAGGCTGAAGACTGTGGAAGCTTTCGCATCTGCAGGCCTGGACGAAGGTATTTTACCCTGGCAGCCTGCGAGCGGTAGCGTCGACGGGATACTCACGTGAAGTATAGTCAGCAAGCATGTTCTTCCACTGACCACGTCAATTGGAATACCTCGAAGCCAGAAGTATCTAGATATTTTGAGCGAGAATGTTGAACAACCCAATGGGTCGGTTGCAGTTGCGCCTATCAAAAATATCAAAGATGAAATATTCATGGCTCCAATCATAGTCGGCGGGCAGAATTTCTATGCAGCAATCGACAGTGGGAGTAGCGACACCTGGCTCATGATGAAGGGATATAATTGTATTATGCCGCCATGGTACATAGAAGGGCTGAATAAGGCAGCTGGAATACCTAGTTGTCAGTTTGGGCCCAGCTACACCAAAAGCTCGACATTTTCTCAGATCGCAGACCAGCATTTCAACACCACGTATTCAGATGGCGACTATGCAACTGGCATACTCGGGAAAGACGATGTGATCATAGGGAACATAACGTTGAAGGGACAAACGTTGGGGTTCGTCGACACTTTGAAATGGCATGGAGATGGCGTGTCTTCAGGCAATATGGGTCTTGGGTTTCCAAGCATCACGAATGCCTGGAATGGGACAGATTTCCGGAAGGATAGGAAGGGTAATAACATACAGTATGCTCCGATATTCACCAATCTGTACCGCCAAAAAATCATACAGCCGTATTTCAGCATCGCCCTCAATCGAGCTACGGAGGGGCCTGGCATGCTGGCCTTTGGCGGGGTTCCTGGAGACCCAATTCGACATACTGGCAATTTCGTCCGAGTGCCAATGCAGCAATTGGCAATTACGGCAAATCGCCCAAAGCCAAAATCGGAAGATGGATTCGTTGATTACACCTTCTACGTAGGAAATGTGGATAAGTTTCTCGCAAATTCGGTACCTCTGTCACCAGAGCCTGGTCCAATGCCGGTCATAGTGGATAGTGGCAGCCGGTTTTGCCATCTACCAAAAAGGATCGTGGATGGCATGATGGAACAATGGAAGCCGAAACCGTTTCTCAATAAGGTCGGACAGTGGCAAGTCACTTGTGACAGTACACCACCCGCCTTCGAATTGGCGTTCAATGGTTCGAGGATTGTTATCAACAAGGAAGATCTCATCCTCAACATATTCGGCACTTGTGTGAGTACGGTGACATACTCGCCAGGCGGAGATGAAAAGGCTGGAGGGCAATGGGTTCTTGGGGCGCCCTTTTTCAGAAGCGTGGTTGCCGTCTTCGATGTAGGAGCTGCTGAGATGAGATTCGCGAATCGTGTACGATAGAGTCGTCCTCGGACAAACAATTGGACGTGTTGATGAACGCGAAAAGACTGGTCCCAGGGTCGATGGTGATAAATGGAGGTGAAAAGGGGTTGACCCTTGACCCAACTGAGCCAACGTCTTTGAAGCTCGCTAGACCCTTTCACGATTGAGACCTCGCTCGAAAGAATCAAGGCTCATATTGGGACCACAGTGCTAGCTATCTCCTGTTTTGGTGTCTGCCACAGAACCTCCATTCCATTCCATTCCGTTGCGTCACTGCCTCCAATGATGCCGATCAAGCAGATATCAAATTCAAACTTTTTCAAATTGAACGTCGAACCGTCCAACCCCCCGTGTATAGCTGTCCCGCAGCATCCTGGCTCAACGAAAAGATGGGCGCGTTTCTACCCAACCGCCCGTCTATAATCTTAATCAGTTCACATGCGTACATTACTTTAGACACATGAGAGCCCTTTCACCAAACACTTTCTCCACACTGACTTCATCCTTCAACATGGCGTAAAGCCATTTCTTAACGTCTTCGACTTCTCTGGCGCCAAATTTGACGAGGACAAAGCCACGGATGTTTGATGCTGTCCATAGTACACTATCTTTGACTGCTTGCTTCTGCCGCCTTGTTCTTCGGGGTTGTGCTACCTTGCGGGCAACTTCTGCTTCGTTTGTTTGGTTTTCGCCATCAGAATCCGATTCAGAGCCTTCCGTATGCCATTTCTTCGCACCTATCCGTGGGAGGGCTTTGAACTCGTCCATGAAATATGTTGCGAGGCTTGATAGTAATGGACCGTATAGGATCAGTGTGCCGAAGACTCCCAGGTCCTCCAGTCTTGACGCAAAGCCTGGTGGTGTCGCGACACCACCAGGCGTTTGATCCTCGAGGACGACATTATCCCGAAGCAGCAATCGCTTTTTCTTCCATGGCCTGTCGTATGCAGGGACCAAATAGACTTCGTTCCTGCTGCCATATTTCCAGATGCGCCAATTTTCGCCTCGAGCTGCACGGCCTTGTGAAACCCAGTCTAGCACACATAGACTTGCAACTGTGCCCTCATCCGGAGGTTGTATGACATTGTAGATCTGCTCTTGCACGAAACAACTAGCCTCAAAAGGCTGGACTGGGTCTGGTAAATAGCATAATGCCGAACCTGGCTCCAAATCCACGACCAAACTCTGCTTACTGACAGTACTGAGACTGGGGCTTTTGAAGACCTTGGTGGAGCCTTGAGTGAGCAGGATGAGACGTGTGGTTGGAGCCAATTGGATGCTTAGACGGATGGCATCGCCAGCTACAAGACCGCCGCCGTATGTGAGGAGGTAGATTGTGTGGATGAGAGTTTCGAGGTCGTCTGACGAGGATGTTGAGGGCAGCACATGTGGTAGAGGCGCGGGCGCAATGAGCTTGAGCGGATATTGGTACGAGCACGTTTGGAGACGGGGGGTCGAGGGTGGCAGAAGAGAGAGTACTATGGAGCCATGTCCAGGCTTGGAGGTCGATTCTGAGAATGGATTGGACATTTCATGGCTGTACCGCTGTATCGATTGTGCTGTTTGGTGTTTTGGAAGTGGAGTACTCGTGATAGCGGAAAGTGGGGGGTGGGCAACTCGCAGTCGGGGTTGGGGTTGGAGTCTTGACCTGGAAATGTTTCTACGCGCACCCAGCAAGTCCAACACTCATCCTCGCCATACACAACACCATCCATCTGCTTGTTACAGTACGACACGCGAGACATTGGCCGACCGTATTGTTAAAAACATAATACTTATCTCGCGCCTTTCCACGCTTTCCATCCTGTGCGCCGCCATTTCGCGCATACAACGCGTCAACTCGACACCAAACTTCACGACGCGAGAAAATACCATTGGAGTGGTTTTTCTTCAGGTAAATGCCCGCCCGAAATTCAAGCATGGAGCTGTCTTCGCCGGATCCAGAGTCCACCGTCGTCTCGACGCGCCGTTCTGGACGCGTCTCCCACAAACCAAAAGTCTTGTCACCGTCCTCGGCGACCGGAAGTAAGCGCAAACGCGGAGATGCTGATACTGATGTGGAGATGGAAGATGCTGGCGAGGATGATGAAGAGGAGGAGAGCAGTGAGGAAAGCGAGGGCGAGCCAGATCCCGAAGAATTGAAAGAGCGAAAGAACAAGGCGAGGAGACAGAAGAAAGCTGCGCCGAAGAAGTCAGCTGCTGCAAAGCCGGCTGCAAAGAAAGCGAAACAGGCGAATGGAGATATCGTGAGTCTGGCCATCAGGCCGGCGAAGCCAAAGGCACCCAGGAAAAAGCCACTACACCAGACCGCGGATGCTGAAGCTGTAGGTGGATTATATGGTGAGTTGTGTTCTTACTCGGGACGAGACCGACTTACTAACTCGCGCGTAGCTGAGGTTTTCGGAAAGAGCCAATCTTTGGACGACGCAGCGGCAGCTTGGCTGGCCAAATTCAACAGCGTCGAGACTGAGGCCATGGCCGACCTTTTCAATTTCACCCTCAAATGTGCCGGTTGCGATCATAAAGTCAATGCAGCCGATGTCGAGGACTCCGACGAGTTCACCATTAAGATAGCCGATATACAAGAAGCATTTGGGGCGGTCACGGACTACCCGCTCATCTCAAAGAGTAAGGGATCAAACGCGTTTCGAGACAGCTATACAGGAATTTTTGCTTCGTTGATGGCGACCATGGCCAAGACTGGACAATTGTTTTCAAATGAGGCATTTAATGAAGTTTTGAATGCATGGCTGAGTACAATGGCATCGTCTGGCAATCGGCCGTTGCGGCACACAGCCACCACAGCTTCACTTTCGGTCATTTCTGCTCTCTGTCGAATTGGTCACGACAGCCTTGAGGCGTCTTCAAAAACATTGCGTCAAGCTGAAGGCGAAAAGAAAAAGGCTCGAGTGAACAAGGAGCGGGTCGCGGAACTCGAGAAGAAAGTTGCTGCCGCCCAAGAACAAAAAGAAGCCATCGACGAAATAATCACAGCATGGTTTGACACAGTTTTTGTCCATCGATATCGTGATGTTGATGCCAAGATCCGCGACGAGGCTATTCGAGCGCTCGGAGAATGGATCATCCTATACCCAGACCATTTCTTCGAGGGACAATTTTTGCGGTACATGGGATGGGTGCTCTCCGATACCAACAAAGACACTCGACACGAAGTCTTACGAGCTTTAATGAAACTGTACAAAATGCCGGAGAAGCTCAGCGGTCTACGCACATTTACAGAGCGTTTCCGATCGAGAATCATCGAAATGGCAGGCCGCGACAGCGATCCCGCTGTTCGAGCAGACGCTGTACAACTTGTCGATCTACTTCGAGAAGCGGGATTCTTGGAGCCCGATGACCTTGATACCATCGGTCGACTGATCTTCGACACGGAACCCAAAGTTCGCAAGTCTGTCGTCGGTTTCTTCGCCGAGAATATCAATGAGCTCTATCGCTCAAAAATTGAAGACTTGGGTGGCGAGGAAGCTTTGGAAGAAGCACTACCCAACGTGGAGACGGAAGATGACTTCGACGCCCCCAAGCTGGATTGGATCAAGCTGAAGTGTCTTGCTGAGACTCTGCGCGTCTACGACGCTGTCGACGAGATTGAACCCGATGACGTTCAAGTTCTGCATCGTGCCGGTGCGCCGGATAGCTACATCCTGGTTCCCCAACGCCTCGAGTCTCGTTTTTCTCTTGCTGCCGAAGCTCTTTACGACAAATTGCCCGAGATACATGAATGGGAAGTTTTGTCTGGATATCTGTTGTACGACCACTCACAAACACCGGCCGAAGAATTGAACGGCGCCAGCTCCGACGTTGCATTCAAGCAGTCCTTCAAGATTGACGAGCGGGAAGAGATCCTGCTATTGGAAGTTCTGAACTCGTCTGTGAAGCTCAAGCTCAAGTCGACTATCGACGCAAACTCGGAGAAGAAGAAAAAGCTTACCAAGGCCCAAAAGGCCGAAGCCGACGAGCTTCAAGAGACTGCTGCACGGCATCTCGCTCAACTCATTCCGCGATTGCTGAGCAAGTTCGGGGCGATACCGGAGGCCGCTTCTGCTGTCCTTCGACTTCAACACATCCTGAATCTTGAAATCTTTCAAGAGCTGCGACAGGACCTCACGGCTTATTCTGCTCTGTTGGACGATATCAAGAAGCAGTTTTCCTCGCACGGAAAGCCTGGCGTTCTGCAAGAGGCGTCCGTGGCACTGTTGCACGCTAAGAGCTACGAAGATTTGGAAGAGGTTACAGAAGGCAAACTCAACGAGTTGTGGGATGACACCGTGAACACTTTCCATGCGCTATGCAAAGGCCGCGATCTCACCACGCGTGGCAATCTGGCCGAAGAGATACTAACTGGCCTCGAGAACTCGGTCCTTCGTATCGCCAACTTATCTTCCATATCCGATTCTCGCGAATACCTCGACACCGCACCTGTCATCACGCAGAGGACTAATTCGAAAGGCAAGCAGGGTGCCTCGCAACAAGAACAACTCTCGGCAATTGTCAGCCTCATCTCCATCATCTCTCGGGGAATACCGAATCCCGATCTACCGGACGAGGATACCGATGCACAGGAGAATAACCTAGTTCTCCAAGCTACAGTTGCCGTGAACTCTTATTTCATGTGGCAGATTTTATCAATCAAGAAACTGGTCGAGGCTAGCGGTCGCGTGCCATTCGCTACTTTATCAAATGTGGCCGAAAAGCGTGACGCATATGTACGAGCTCTAACAGAGGTCCTACCGACAAGGAAAGGCGCGGATGAATTGCGCCTTGCCCTAGCTGGCTTTTTAATCGACTTGTACTGCATGTTCGGTGGCCTCGTCACTTTGCGACCGAAGCCTGGCACGAAAAACCCACCAGCCAACACCCAAGGTGACGGCGATGATGAAGACCCTGAGACTTATAAAACGCTTGCCATGGAGATTCCACGGGACGCGCAGCTGCTTCTGCTACAGATCTTGAGCGCAACGGAAAAACAGTATGCGAAGCGTACCAAGAAGAAGTTGGAAGAGGAGGTGGAGGATGATCCCGTCACTGATGAAGAGCCTGAGGAATCCGACAACGAAGATGACGTCGAGGAAGGTGATGAGCAGAAGCTTGCGTACACCCTCCTCGCTGAAAGACGTCTTTGCGAATTCACGGGAAAACTCATCATGGGCGTTTGGGGTGGTTGGCTTGATGGGGAAATTGAGGGGGCATTCCAGGCGGAAAATGACGCGGAGGAATCGGAAACTGAAGATGAAGGGAAATCGAAGAAGAAGAAGAAGAGCAAGAAGAGTAAGGAGAAGAAGGTTGGTGCTGTGGAGTGGAGGATCAAGAGGAATGCCAAACATTTAGGCCCGAACTTCAAGGCATTGATTGACAGTTTCGAGGCAAACCGTCCGGGGGCGCCAAAGAAGGCGAGGTCGAAGGCGAGGCCGAAGATGTCCAAAACGAGTGCTGCGGTGGGCAAGGTGGATGGTGCCGCTGGGGCTGGAGGTGGTGCCTTGGGCTTGATGTCAGCAAAGGAGAAGGCGGGCAAATTCAAGTCTGCAGCTGTTGTCATTGAGGACGATGATGAAGATGAGGATATGAGTGACGAGATTGAGGATCCTGATGAGGAGGAGGCAAGGGCTGCGAGGGAGATTGAGGAAGTGGAGGCTGAGGCAAGGAGGGAGGCTGATGAAGCTGCGAGTATCGCTGATGAGGTGGAGAGTATGATCGGTGATTAGGGGCATGTCATGTCTCTGTGGGCAGCTGATGTCCACTATGGGCCCCACTGGCACGGGCACGGAGATAGGCTGTTATTTAATGGAATAACATAGGATGCGCATGTTTCTCCTAGAATCTCTTTGATGACTGTATATTTACGTACTCCGGTTTTGCTTGCCTTCGGCGTAGATCCTTGTGTTTGCGCGATGGTCGTACGTATACTGTCTCCTATTGTATTTCGCCAATCTTATAAAGATCTGTGTATTGTATCCTACAGCCATCGGGGGGTTGCGGGTGGACGAGTTTGCTCTATGGTTGTACTATAAGGTTGTACTAGAAGGTGCAAAAGCTGAATTTAGTCAGGTAACACCCTCTTCGAAACAGAGTTGAGATCCTTCGAGAGCCATACGACAGGCCGTGAAGTAGCAGCCCAGTCCTTATTCCTGTCGGTCGACTGCACCTCTATCGATCCTGCAAACAATCACAATATATGGACGAATGGAGCCTTAGATTAAGATGTTGGAGAGACTTGAAAGGTAGCATCGTGAGCAGGTCAAGGACTACCGCTGATGGAGGCGGCCCTCTCCATGACATCGAAGTCCTTGGACCTACCAAGGAAGCAGACACCAATTTTGGGAATCCAAAGACTTCCCCGAATGCTGGCGAGATACAGCTACATTCCCTTGTAACGAGTTGCTCATCCTAACCTTCGCCAATGTTGCTTGATACATCTATGTATGTTTACGACCTGCCTAACAACTATGGCGACGAGGAAATAGAAGATCTCTGGCCTGGATGTCTTGTCAGTGTCTTGTCGTGCAGGGTACGAGTGGCGTTGGAATTACCATCCCGGACGTCGTAAAAGCAGTGGAATTATATGTTTAGCAAGAGACTCGATCTTACACACTCCAAGCCATTCTGTGACAATGATAGAGCAATCTTCATTGCGTAGCCCAACTCGAGAATGTGGATCAGAAGGCTCTTCAGATGGAAATGATCCGTGACTAGATTCCAAGATTATCAAGAGAGAAGGAAATGAGAACCTCACTTTTTTGGAATTCTTGGAGAAACTTAGCGCCTATCTACGAAAACAGGACCCCAAATTCATGGAAGAATTTATGGCTAAAGGATCATTGGTTACGGGAATGGATGTTTGTATTGTTAGGATTGATTGAAGAACTAAGAATGAGCGAACCGATTTTTACGCCACCAGTATTGTACTTGGACTGGCAGAGAATTTTTGTCATCTATGGGAGTTATCAACTGATTCGCCTAGATTATGGGCGCCTCATTAAACAGCATGTGCATGGTCCGAAAGCGAACAAACTGCGTGTGAAAGATTGCTACGATGGTTAAACAAGCTCTCTGTTCATGAGGCAAAGAATGCAGAACAGCGACGAGACATATTCGAAGTGCGGGCAGGCAGATATTTTGAACCAGTAGTGGGACATCGGGGCAGCCCCTTCGGTGCGTCTTGCTAAGCCTCCACCTGTCATCACGTTATCAGATTTGCTGTTGACTTGAAAGACCACTAGGTTAAACCTTAAGTAATTCCGGGTCTACTTCTGGCAATTTTACTCCTCAACATGCCAAAACCTTATCGTTATCCACGCTAAAACATTCCTTCGCTGGACAAGTTCATCGATGTATGTTCCTTTATTCTCATCTCAGGAAAAGCTGTATTGTACTGTGCGTGATATATGGACTCCTACAACGCGGTAGAAGGTGAGGAATATGGGATCCGAGTCTATGGTGCTACTGTAATCTTGATTAGCTACTTTTTCTTTTCTCAACTTGACTTACGTTTTCGTTTCCGCGCATTCTTTCCTCCTAGTAGTGCCTCCCGCAGTTCCTGGATAACCTGACTCTTGACTGCCCTCCCATCGACCACTGCTTCTTCTTCGCTATGATGCGTCTACACGACTCTTCGATAGTATCCCGACAGCTCGAAAATGTATCAGGACAGACAGTGCGATGGCCAACAGCTCGAGGTTGGGGTGGACAACAATAATGAAGTTGAAGGTTGACCACGCGAGTTGGGAAAGGCGCCAGCCGGTATCGGCTACCGTAATCATACTAGTGAAGCTTTCTGCTCTGAACCTCACAACTCTTTTCTCAGTGTTCCGTCAACAACTACTCACCAGATTGACAGATTCTCTTTCTATAAAACAACTTCCTGGAAGGAGGCCTCAAGAGAGTATCAAGCCAGACTACCTGACAGACCATTCTCGCTTGCGAGGCTGGCTATCTGACACCAATCTGAAAGAAAATTATACCGATGAAAAGAGCTTGGACAGGAAGTCAGCTGTTTAAGCATTGATAATTCGAGCGAAGGAGGAAGTGAGACAAATTCAAAGATCATGATTTCTAGAAAGTTGACGGGCTGTATCTATGTTCACTAATGGAAGTCAAGCTTTGAAGCCGCTTATTAACATCCGTCTGAGTTCGATCCCAAACTCCTCCTAACACTCTAGTCGTAATTGCTCAGCTATTCTAATCAAAATTCAAACCGCACTACCTCAGCTCCGCGGCTACTCGAGAGAAGCAAGGATGCTGTCCAACTCTGCAATTAGCTCGGTAGCACCCGCCTTCAATGAATCTTCTGCCAACTTCACCTCATCCATATCAGGACTAGGCCGAGGTGGGTTGCTGTTTGCCAGGTTCTCGTCTAGCCGCTGGAAGAAATCCTCTCGCTGGTTTTCATACCAGCCGGCTATGTCCACTCGAAATTTACGGCTTTTAGTCGTCTTGAGCTCGTCCAGCGACTTGATTTTCAGCGCATGTAAGTACTTGGCCCAGACCTGGATGTTCTTACTAACGAGAGCCTGTTCACGGCCTTCAGGAAGAGGGTGAGCTTTGGTATTGAAGGCTGAGACCATATTGCGGGTCGATCTTCCTGCTGCAGTGCGAAACGCTTCAAGCTCGGTACGGTACTGGTCACCGTAACCATGGGTGCCGAAGAAGTGGAGAGATCTGACAGCTAGTAATTCTGGACCTTCTTGTGCCGTGCCCCAAGCTGGTCCTTCGTCTTCTCCAATGGCATCTCCAGTGGCATTTCCCTCCGAGACTTCCTCCTGGGCGGCTTGCTCCTCAACGACTTCCTCCTGGTTGGCTTCCCCAGCGGCATCATTTCCAGCGACTTCTTGCTCCGCTTTGTCTTCATCACCGCCTTCTTCTCCGACGGCTTCTACTGCGATGGTCTCTTCTTCCACTTCTTTCTCTGCGAGCCCTTCCTCGGCGGAGACCTCCTCCGCGATGGTACCATCCTTGACATCATCTGCCACGCCAATTTTCTCTACAAGCGTGGTGTCTTCGTCAGTGACCTCTTCATCAATACCATCCTGAACGGTACCCTCGGTGCCATCGATTATTTCCTCAGTCTCGTCCAGTAAATCATTGAGGATAGCGCCATCGTCGTTGGAATTCTCATCCACACTCCCAGCAGCCCCAACCTCTTCAATATCTTCGGTGAATACTTCTGCAGCGGCGGAGCCTTCGACATTGTCGGTGCCCTCGATCTCTTCCACCTCATTACCAGAAGTTTCATCTTCGACAGAAGACTCTACAATAATCTCGAGGCCTTCAAGCTCATCTCCAGCAGCTTTCTCCATGGTAGAGGTATGTTCCACGCTCTCAGGACCCTCCACCTCGGTGTCTTCCGCGATGGCCTCTTCTTCATTGACCAATTGTTCAGCGTGCTCGGGAACTTTGATCTCCTCAGCCTCTTGAATCGCTTGTTTGGGACTTGCCGCGCGGCTTTCGCTGGTGGCATCCCCGTCAATGCTGTCGATGGTGGCATCCCCGTCAATGGTATCGATAATCTCTTCAATCTCGTCAGGGTTAGCTTCTTGCTCAGCATCCAGGTTTTCGGGCTCGAGATCTTCGATACGTTGTTCAACAACGATAGTCTCATCAGCATTTCCAATATTCTCATCTGCAGTCTGCTCGTCGATGAGAAGTGGCTCAGCGCGCAAAACCTCGGCTGCAGAAGCTTCGATACGCCTATCAATACTTCCAACATTCTCATTGCCCTCGTTCATGATGGGCTGCTCAATGTCGGGGTCACCAGATTCGCTACGCCCTTCAATGACGGCAGATTCATCGATACCTTCAATGCTCCCAACATTCTCATCATTGTTACCGGGTTTCTCGTTATCCATATTTTCAGCTCCAATGCCCCCAGTCAAAGTAGCTTCCCCATTCTCTTTGACTCCAAGACTCTCACCCGCCTTCACAGTCTCTCTCAATAAGCTCCAAGTATCAACAAAATCTTTCGGGCAATCAACATGGCAAGTCGGGCAATATCCATATTCCTCCGTCTTCAGCCACGAATCGATGCATTTATCTCCGAAGATGTGGTTGCAGGGAAGTTTGACGAGGTCTTCGACTTGACCTACGAAACTTGATTGGCCTATAGGAACGTTGCAGATGCCGCAGGTGGTGTCCTGGCTAATGTTTGCTGGGTTCGCCATTTCTTTTCGTTTTTGATAGTTGTTTCGTTTCGTTTTAGTAGTGAGTAGATGGATGTGGTAAGCGAATAAAATTGGGTTCTATCGGTGAGTGGATAAATCGGGAAAGTAACTGTTGAACTGCTACTGTAATGATAGGTAACCGATGACTGACCCGGTGTTACTTATAGTACTTCTCCCAAGAATAATATGCATCCGTACTAGAACTCCGCATTGTGTAAATTAACAATGCAATATATGGAATGAGTCGAGAAGCGAAAGCGGTAAGTTTTTAAGCGATTCCGAACAGCGATAGAAAAAGAATCGTAAATTCCAACAGTACTGACAAAGAGGTTGTCATATTATCGCATTTGATATCCAATGTTGTATTCCCACAATACCATCATGCCAACGGTTTGATGCCCTTATCCTTTATGATAAGAGCAGCATAGATGGGATAATCTTTGCTAACTGGCTGCGGTCGGGATTCGGGAACTTCGATCCCATCGCTGTCTTGATTAGCCTGTAAAACTCTTCTGTATGCTCATCTCTAGCTGAAGCCGGCATCAGACTCTGCGACTGCACATCAGCATTCTTCATTCATTACTCGGATTGAATACTTACACTTCCAGACGACTTCAATCCGGACAAAATAGCTCAAAAGAGCCAGGTTCTACGAGAGCTTCGCGATTATTCTTGCTTTGTGTCAATGACGGTGCCGCTGATATATTTTGGGACAAGATTCCGCATCGAGAGACGAAACCCATTCAAAATTAGTACCGACTATTAGACTGCTAGTTTAATGGCTGATTCATATTGATATCTTTACTATCATGTCTACTCTAGCCTATCAAATCGTAATTGCTAAATGGAAATGTTAGACCGGTAACTCGATTGTATAATAAAAACTTGTCTCCCGAGCAATCCTGATCCAGCCGTATATAGTGGTCTGGAACATTTTCCAGATTTCTCTGGTCTAATCTTATGATTACGGTCAAATTTATCTTATAATATCATGTAACCTACTATCACTAGTCTGCTATAGCTATTCACATGTTAGTTACGGACAGATCTAGATAATGAAATACGGTTAATAGTTAGTAGTGCTTTAAGATCCATATATCGCCGGCTACTGACGGTCATCACAACGATCCGGGTAACCAGCTATGGTCCGGCTTCGTGCACCGGATCTCGGCCATGAACGGAACTATCCAGTCAGTTGTAGTGTAAGATCTGTGGGTTCGGGGGTATCAAAGGTCTTTAGTTACCTTCACTTCAGCGATTGAGACCTCACTCACATACTTCGCCACTAATAACTACAAGTTCTGACCTCGATTTCACTCCCTCTTAACTCGACTCTTCCTCGACTCGACTCTTCTTCGACTACTCTGATCTGACTGTCCATATACAGTCTCATCCACAATATATACTTCGGCTAATCAAGCCATCTCAGTAAGCACTTTTCGGTTGTCTTCGATAGCTTTGCCTTGAATATTGAGTACTAATATGGAATTTTCAGTATCTCGGTCACCATGAAGATTTTCAACTCACCCACGATCATCATCGCTTCTCTATCCGTCCTGCTACAGCTCGTCGTCGGTGTCCCACTCGCTCTTATCACCGAACATGCTGTCGCTACCTCTGGTCATGATGCCGACACCCACGCTGCCTCCATCATCGCGCGCGACGTCTCTAACAACGGTGTCCTCAATGGCGCCAGTGCTGGTTCAGTCATGTCTCGTATCAACGAGATAGCCCCAGTCAAATCCAGCCAAGTCAACGCCGCTGCCGAGTTGACTCCCTCCACCGACCACGCCAACAAACCCCGCGACGGTCCCTTCGGCGTGTGCGTCAATGCGTTTGCAGAGGGCGGCAAGCAAGGTAAAGCAGTGCGCGACATCTGCTTGCCGTACAACCATTGCATAGACTTCGCCCCGTGGGCATCTGGAGGTGTTCGCTCCATGGACTTCAGAGGCGCAACGATCTGTTTCCTCTATACGACAGAGTTTTGCGGTGGGAACCGGCTGCTTCAAATCAACGAGGATAGTCCTGGTGTTAACATGGCCAATGGAGCTGAGTTTGTTCTTGGTGGCCCGTGGATGAGCGCTCAGTGTGGTCGGGCTTGGTAGTGCTGATGGATGTAAGTGGTCATTTTTTCTGCTTTCGTGAGTATTGACTAGACAAATCATAGGAACTTAGGACAAGAGGGAAAAAATTCCGGGAGGCGAATGAGGTCCGGAGCTGATAAGAGCATGGAATATATGGATGCTCGACTCTGGGGATCTTGAATGCAGGCATTTCTTCTTGTGGCAGTTCTGCCAATGATTTATCATTCCTCAAACTGTAAAAACCGCATCCGGCGGCACAGAAGATGATTGGTAGCAACAGGAGCTTTCCTATTTCTAGATAAGAAACCCAACAATCCAATTTTCTTCTTCATCTTCTGCAATCAGTCTTACCATCTCAAAGCGGATCAAAAGTGAGACACCTAGCCGCTATATTAGCCAACGTGTTGAGGGACTATGAGTCGATAGACATTCGTTTTCAGGCCAGTTTGAGGACTGTTGATCCATTTTGGCGGGCAAAAAGGAAACGTCGAAAGTGTATGACATGGGCTACATGGCAATATGATTTTTATCTAAGGTGGGTATCGAGGACAAACATCGAGCAGGAAGCTAGTGGTGAGGGTGGAGGAGCCTACTCTATCATAAGACTACAATGACGATATTCTTGTTCCTTCAAATTCGGCTTGAGGTTCTAAATCCAGAGGCATAGAAGAGAAGATGAAGAAATATTTGGAATTCATCAACACCATGTTCGATGCTGCCTGTCTAAGCGCTGTTCGATTGCTTGGCGTATAGATGCCAGGGCTGAAGGTGGCCCCACTTATGGGAGTGACTATGGAGGCCACCGGTGGCCTCCCTCGGCCTTTCTTAAATTGAGCCAATTTCGCTTAAAGTTCGCCTAATCTTAGCGTTATTAACGAAGCTTTAGTCAACGTTTCCTGAGTATAACCCGTATAGGTATAAATCCTTCTACTTCGTTACCTAGGTAGTAGGCCTCGTCGCAGACGAACTTAGTATTAGGGAAGTAGCCTTACTAGAGGTGGTATCCCCAGAGGTGGCCTCCCTAGAGGTGGCCTCCCTAGAGGTAGCCTCCCTAGAGGTAGCCTCCCCAGAGGTGGCCTGGCCTTCCTAGAGGTGGCCTCCCTAGAGGTGGCTAGAGGTGGCCTCCCTAGAGGTGGCCAGAGCTGGCCTCTCTAGAGGTAGCCAAGCTGGCCTTCCTAGAGGTGGCCTGGCCTTCCCAGAGGTGGCCTAGCCTTCCTAGAGGTGGCCTCCCTAGAGGTGGCCTCCCTAGAGGTAGCCTCTAGACAGGGTGGGATTCAAGTAGACCTTGTTATTATAAACGAAGGATACAGCTTCGTTAATAACGCTAAGGTTAGGTTTACTTTAAGCGAAATGGGCTCAATTTAAGCGAGTAAAGAAAGGCCGAGGGAGGCTACCGGTATAGCCTGATTTGGCTCAGGCATCTTCTATATATATAGATAGGGCACTTGCTACTTAAGATAATATAATAACATCCCTATTTAGAACAGTCGCATTGTGGTGATTCGTCCGTAGGGAATACTTTCCTTTTCAATCTTTTATTCGTCTCTTATTCGCAGTTAAGGATTGGCCTTCAGATTGTCCTTCTCATCACCTAACGATAGCAGGGATAGATCGAATCCGAAGACTAGTACTACGGCTCGACTTATAACCATCTTTTTTTACCTTTTCTCGACTATTACCACTCGAGACGAAGACCCTAATAATAGCTTAAGATAAGTACTATCCGAGAGCGTCTCCGCGCGGAAAAGGTCGTCGGAATCTATAGATTAACCAGTATTTACCCTCTTACTCGCGACTGCCATAGAGGACACAGCAATTGCTATAGAAAGCGCACTCAGCCCGAACGAAAGCAATAACGGCGGCTTCAGACCAAGTTACTAGACTAGTATAAGTAAGAGAGATAAAACTGAGTAGCGACGAGAGACTTTAAGTACGAATCGGATAGATCGTAATAGGGGATAGTAAAGTTATCTCAGCCTTAGAGAAGCAACACGTCTACCTCGTCGATAGTCTAGAGTCGAACTAAGGACAAAATCGACATCTCCTACGAAGATACCACAGCCGACTGGAGTGTTAAGTTACCAAGCTACGGCAGGTATATCCTAGAACCCTCTTACTTACTCACGGCGATTTTCCCAAGACACACGCCCGTACGTCCTACAACGGACCACTATATCAGAGAGCGGTATAACAAGGAGTCAAGTTATCTCTTCGTCAGAAGAGGAAGATCTATAGAGAAACCTTTATCTTGCCTTATATATACTATCCCAAACTACAACCACCGATAATCCCCAGGCTACGGCTCGGGACCACGCGGACGAGATAGCACTAAAGATAGATTGCCCCAAGTTCACGGGTAAAGAGAACGATAATATCAAGACGTTCTTACGCCTCCTCAAGCATGCCTACAAGAAGAACTACCCTAATCAGGTTGACGGTCCGGATAAAGAAGAGGATATCTATAATGAGATAATCACGAAATACTCGGGCGAGGTATATAAGTTTGTCGTCGGACTCGACGATGAAATCCAGACGAACCTAAGGGATCTCAAGGCTGCATTGCTCGAAGAATACCCAGTTGTGAAGAACGATAAGGACAAGAAAAGCAAAGCGTTCGATAATATAGTAGTGTTAGAATAGGGATCGCTCTCTATCGATGACTATATCGAGAAGGGGAGGCAAGTCTATAAACATCTCAGCAAGGACAATCGAATCCGGATGGTGAAGTTCTTTTGCAGCGGACTCGCTAGTACTAGGATGCGGGACGCTATACTAGCCTAGTATTCTATCAAGGAGATCCCGTTCGAGACAGTTGTAAAAACAGTTCGTAGATTAGCTTATATAAGAAGCAAGTCCCCGTCTAGGCAATCTAGTATACCAGGCTAATATGCGCAAGACCCAGCAATCATGGCTAAGCTCGAAGATATATCACGCCGATTCGATATAATCATGAGATCGAGGCCTTAGTAGTAAGTAGTCGGGACAACTCTATAGCCGCGACCATAGAATCAATACCAGCTACAATAGAACAGCTATCAAGCTGGACAGGCCAGAGCTTCCGGTAGTATACTAGTATCGGGGTCGAACTTAACTCCGCTAGTACCTCGAGTAGGGAATATCACATCAGCGATATTACTATATCCGTTCAAAGGGAATGGTCAGCCGAAGTATCCGTGCGATCGATGTGGGAGCTATGATAGATATATTACACCAATATATATAAACAATCCGCTTGAGCGGTCAGTCCAAGACCAATTGAAAGCAAAGCGAATGGTATACTAGGCGGAATGGAGAGCCTAACAGTAAACAAATCAGAATTATCGGAGTCAAGTACCAATTGCGGCGAACACGATCGATCTTTAATACTACGATCAAGGATACGCAGATTACACATACAACGGTATGAGCTATTGCGAGGAGATTAACCTATAGAATAACGAGAATTAGCATAATTCATATACGGCACAGGTTATCGGCGTGGTCGATAAAGAAGACTCGGAAGCTAATAAGGAAATATCCGGGGTTATAGCATTAAATGCGAAGCGGCAACGCGGGCCAAGAGGCTAGTTTTCGAGGACTAAAGAGCCTAAAGAAATAAACGAGGGTTCAACGCTAGATCTCTTACCTCAGGGCGTTAGCCTTACGGACAAGGAACTATTGATCCAAGGAGCTCGGGGCTTAAGGGATTTTGATACAATCTAAGCACTTAGAACATACGAAGTGAAGCTGTTATTTATAATACTTACGAACTTATTACTAGCTGTCCGTCGTAATATTATTCAAGCTCTTCAAGTCGATAACGGAAATCAGCAGGAGAGCGTAGAAGTGTCTATCGAGACGAGTTCGCGACTAGTCTATCCACGACGAGGAGTAACGAATAAGTAACCTGAAAATCCGATACAGCGATACTAGTTACCTACGGTGGAAGAAATTCCCGATATAGATAATACAAGAAAACGCGATAGCAGCCAAATTAATACGGTCGATATAGGAATTTCCATCAAACCAGCTTCATTAATCCATCCTTTACGGTTGGTAGCGATAAAGGCGTGGAATAAATCTAGTACCGTAGATAAGATCATTATATTAATTTCGACCAAAGCCGATCAAATTATTTCGCTAAAGTTAGAATCTAATAAGAGTAACGTCGAACTTATCGAACGAGCTAAGTTCGCTATCCTATAGTTCGCCGCAGTATACTGTACGATTATCCTAAAGGATTCACCCGTTACCAATTTCTACACCAGGGTATTCATCACAAATCCCTAAGGGAAACAATGGAGTATCCCTCGCTCGCTAGTAGACGGAGGGTCACTACTATTATATATAGCGGAACCTATAGCTCGGACAATAAATCTTGTCCTTCAACCAATAATAGGGTTTATTGTAGAAACGGTAGATAGAAGTACCGTACTCATTCAGTATATAATACACTAGGACGTGGTTGTCTAAGGAGTAGAATGCACCCTTAATCTTCTCGTTATACCCGGGAAACCTCCGTACTCAATACTGCTTGGGAGGCAGTAGCTTTATACTATAGGCAGTATTGGAGATTATCGACGGAACGAATATTGGATTCGGTCGGAGAATGGACGAATGATCTAAATCGAAGCAATAGCTCCTGCACCGCAACGAGCCCTAAATATCTTGATTCAGCCTGACCTACAAATTAGGAACCTAGCTATCGATTATTATACTAAAGCCGCGGTAGCTCAAGAAATCAGTGATCGATATGAAGCGGCTATAGCACCGATATCAGGACGGTCGGGAAAAGTCAGGCACCTTTGAACCAGCTAGAGTTCGAGGGTAGAATAGCAACAGTACCAGCTAGAGCTGAGATCGGGGAAGGATTTAGAGGAATGGAGACGGAGGAGAAACAAGGTAAATATATACAATATGAAGCGATAAATAGGCTGTTCGGAATAGCTTAGAGAAGAGATAGTATCTACTAGCATATCGAGCCGATGTAGGCGTCTAACCGAAATAAGTAGGCAAGAAGCTCTCGCAAGATAATATAGCAAGTATCGAAGGATATCAATAGTAAGAATGAGATTACGGAACCAGAATTAGTAAGGTAGGGAGAAGAGAGAGAGAGTAATAGTAAAGAGAGAGATAGAGAGAAATTAGAGGATCAAGTCAAGGAGAGCATGCCCTCGAAATTTTATAAGAACAGTATATACCAATAGTCCGTGTTGGTATATCTCCACTAGATCCTATTAGGTATATAGGTGTGAATTGACGTCAATGAAAAGATAAGACAATAAAGGAAAAGATAAAGAAAGGACTAGTTATTAGTATAATATATTCTACTTGATTAATAACCTGTAAGAGAGCTTGCAGGTTATAACTATATATAATCCCCATGCTATAACCACCATATTGTATTAGGTAAAGTTAGTAGGTAGGAATATCCCCAACCTAAGAGCAGTACCCAACCTATCCATATATATTACTATATAGGATAATATTATCCAAACACTAGCAACTCTTCTTTTATGAAAGGAAACAAGGTAGAGACTGTGGGGTAGACATATAGAAAAGAAATAAATATAAACTCTAAGATCTCAAGTGCTAATATCCCAAACCTGATCCAGTATCCAAAAATCAAAAGTAGTAAATCTAGGTGAATCGAAAGCTATGCAAATCATATACGTAGGTGAATTTGTAGCACTCAGAAGTATCGAAATCCTATCCGAAACTGTCTATATTGAACTGAGATCTAATATAGTATAAATCAAAAATTCTGAAGTGACTATTGTTAAAATAACGCCCACGCTCGGGTAGTAGTAGTTAAACGGGTAACTAAGGCCTGAATTGCGGAGCCTAGGTATCTATAGACTAATAGGAAGCTTAAGTTAATAACTTTTATCATATAACCTAGTTTTCTATAGTTTCCATTAGTAGATGTTACTAGCTGGTGACACTATAAAGTAACTAGGCTAGGCTGCTATTTAGTACTTAAGCTTTATCTTTTACAGTTAAATTTGCTATCCTTAAAATAATTAATATCTACTTCCTTCTCTTCTCTTTCCTAGCTCTTAGAAAATCTCTTTAACTTAAACCAAATCTAGTATTTATTAAACCTTCTCTATTCTGAATCTAATTAGCTGGAAAACTTACTCTCTATATATTTAAGGTAGTTTAACCCTATACGTAAGTGAGATTCCAGTGCTCAGACTAACAAAATACAGATAGTAAAAGGTAGTAGAGAAATCTCTTAAGGAACTAACTCTTAGTCTTCTATAAGTAACATTCCTACTAAAGAGGATCCTAAGATACCGGTAACTTTACTTACAAGCTTATATTACTAGCACTACTGATCCAGAAATGTAGAAGCGCAATCTAAGGTTATCCAGGGTAAATAGAGTGGCTGGATCTAATACTGATAAAGAGTAAGAAATTTCTAACTAAATTCCCTTAACATTTTTGTTATTCTGAAGATTGCAAGCTGACTTGCGTATCTATTAGGTAATTCTTTCCTACTAAAGAATCTCTACTTAGAACTCCAGACAAATCCAATGGTTCTATAGGACAAGATATGGACATAAACTAGACTATCTTTATAATTCGAGAGTAGGTGTTAGGAATTCGATCGCAACCTCGTTTGTAGCAACTTCTAGGTCTTTTCTATAGGGAACCTAAGAGCTTAGGAAATATAAGGGAATTGTACCTGGTATTTAACTATTTAGTGAGAAGTAATAGAGGTAGAAACCTTCTATCTCTATCTATACTAGACATTATCGATACTAGTTACGCCCTAGAAGAATCGCCAAACTAGCCTATAGAAGAAGCTGGATAGATAAATAGTTCAGGTTTGACTTCCTAGGGAGAAGATAGTAAACTTATACTATTCTAGA